>JAFVLL020008340.1:0-30677 GCA_021397915.2 Tor tambroides
GATCTCCTTCCTGAGTTGGAATTATCAATAAGTGTTCTTTTGTCTCAAGGTGGTAAGCTGTTTTGTGAAAGAGTTGGTTCGTTTGCTTGCTTCAGATTAGTTGCAGCTAGGATCTGGACAGATTTATGACGTTGTCCTGTTTCCTTGCTGGAATTCCAGCTTCTCATGTTTCAATGTTCTAATCGCATCTTAAATTTGTCTGATTCAGTCGCTGATATTCTACAACAGGTTCAGATGGGAACTTCATCCCCAAGAAGTAAATCAAGAAACCAAGCATCCTCGCCACAGCTGCTATGTTCACTCTCTCGAATGTCTTCACAAGCTAAGTTCCTTTTAATGCTTTCAGGTTACTGGCAACATGCATGTTGCTATGGCTATCCGCGTTGCTTAGGCTCATTAGTTGTTCAGTTGGCAATGTGCGGTACTGTGTTACTGGCATTCGCATGCCGTTGCAATATGCTGCGCTTAAAAGGGGATACAATGCCATTTCATGCATTCTGAGTTGTTTACACTGTTAAGAGTTGGATTGATATGCACGCGCGTGCACTCAGCAACCCGAGCAAGAGCACGCTGCTATAAACTTTTCAGTGTTATGTGAACAGTGGATGCGATTTGTTTTTATAACAAGGGACATTCTGACACTTGATTTGCACATCGTTTGATACTAAAGGCGGAGCAGCCCCAGCGATAAAGATCCCCGTCACGACTAGGAGCTGCTGTAAAACTGCATCAAAGATCTGTGATTGTTACCAATCGGCCCGTAAGTGCTCGCGACTCCTCAGTTCCTCCCACGGCTCACCTCCAGGAGCTTAGCTGTTTTCAGAGAGAACCGTAAACTGTATATTTCTTTTATAAACCTAATTAAACTGAAGACTCCTCAGAGATGTGAATGATGCAATACTACACTATAGGCTCTCAAGATTAACATGAGATTGGCTGAAACTGTGTGCTATGTCCTCTTTAACCTAGTCAAGTCAGCTTTATTTTTTAGTAGGCTACTTACAGCACAGATTTAAGCTGCAGAAAGTAACGACCATGGTGCAAACAGAATCATTTCTGCTGCGGCGCAGCTCCAAGAGAAATGGTAAACGGTCGTTGTTCAGTGAAGTCGTCTACTCTGAAACCTTGGCTGCTGACATGCTGCTTTTTCAGGTTTCGGATGCAGTCTTCATTTCAGCGTTGATTCTGCTCCGGTATCAGACACGCTTGTTTTGTCTAGTCGTTTTGGGAACATGCTTGTTCTTAAGCTCTTGTTGTATTGGAAACATGCTTGTTCTTAGTTATAGCTGTATTGTCGGGAACATGCTTGTCCCAGAACTATCTGGTTGTTATTGGAACATGCTTGTTCTAAAAGCTGTAGTTGAATTGGAAACATGTTTTTCTTAGCCTATCAGGTGTTATGGAGAACATATCACTTAAACTTTTAATGTATTGGCAACATTCATTAGGCCATCTGTTGAAGGCAACATGCTTGTTGCTACAGGTTATGTGGGTTTTGCAAAATATTTGTTTTGGTCATCGGAAAGAAGAAAGCCGTCGTGTTTACAAATGTGACGACGAACGCTTATCAGGTTCAACTAAACGCTGGATTTTCAAAAGTATGTGAAATATTTAAAGTTCGCGGCATAGAAAGATTATCTTTAAAATGCATCCGAGAGTTTCACTCAAGGTTTGTTTTATAACAAGGGATAAAACAATGTTATTGTGGCGACATTTCCACGCCCCAAAACGTGACGCTGCACGAAAAGAAATATGATTGGTTGTTTGACATGTCAGTCAAACGGCCTCATGGGCGGGCCTTGGCCAGTGAAAGCGGACATCTATTCCAGACCTTCAGCCGTCAGTCTGAAGGTCTGGCTACGCGAGACTAATCCCCATCTACCTATAGGATTATGACACCTATCTAAGCATCCATATATAAGGTCGTCAGTATTATCAGCAGTCTTCGCATTGCTCAATAGCTAATTACCCTCCTCCATACCCAACTCCTCCTCTGTCAGTCAGGATCCAGCCTTCTGATTTTCTATTGAATCAGACAAATTCAAAAATGTGTACATAAAATTACTGAACTTTAACAAATCTGCAATATTTTTGTTGGTTCTGTTCTGTTTACCCTGGGGGGTTTTCGCTGCTCTCCCTGCTCTCATCCATGCTAGGCTTCATGGATGCGCAGGGAGTTCTCGCCCACAACAGAACCATACCGCCAATCCAAACTATATGCTAGTTGTCAATCATCTTTGACGATAGTGGTCCTGACAGAATTGTTCTGAGCTATTGGATATGCTGAGGAATTGAGATTAATCAGGAAGATTATTTACAAAGCAGTCTTTTGTGGTAGAAGTGATGGTTCTACTATATTTGTAACAAGGAGTTTAATTTGCAGCTTCAGCTATATGGAGTATACCCGAGACTAGATAATGATCTGAGATATCATTGCTTTGCTGCAGAATTTCAATGCCATTACATCAATTCCTTATGACAGTTTTAAATCTATAGTATGATTTCGACAATGAGTAGGTCCTGGACATGCATTGACTAACCCCAACAGAGTTCAGAATGTCTATAAATACTGATCCCAATGCAGGCCCGACCCCTTCGGACGGAGGGGTCCCTTCTCATTTCCTCCACACTGTATCATCATAAGGAGGGAGTTCTCTGGATAACATTATATAAAACACCATTTTTTCAAACAAATTATACTTGAAACCTGACCTCTGACCTCTGCTTCCTGACCTGGGCCCCACTTTGTCAAGTACAAACTCTAAGACTATGTGCCATATTTCTAGACAGAAATGCAGCTCCATCCCCAGAGGGATGAAGACCATCTCTTTTCAACAATTCAGGTCTGCCCCAAAAACTCGTCCAGTTATTTATGAAACCTATGTTATTCTGCAGGCACCACTTAGACATCCAGCCATTGAGTGATGACAGTCTGCTATGTATCTCGTTACCACGGTAAGCAGGAAGGGGCCCAGAGCATATTACAGTGTCTGACATCATACTTACAAGTTCACACACTTCTTTAATGCGGTGTTTTGTCCCACGACGATGCCGCCTCACCGTTACCCAGCCGCCCTGCTGCATGGGCTCTACAACTAAAACCGAGCAATGTACATGATTCGCTAAGCTAGTCGCATCCAAAGCCATATCTAGGGCCCTCACATTCTTAATGTCCTCAATTAAAGTTTGGATGCGTGTCTCTAGTTCAGAGATCTTCTCTGTCAGCCAAACTATTTCCCTGCATTTATCACATGTGAATCCCTCACTGCTGACAGAGACAGATACGCTAAACATGTGGCAAGCAGTGCAGGTGACAATGCAAGGAGAAGCCATTACTCACCATGATTGTAGAATAATTCTGACTCACCACAGTTGTTTGATGGACTTGTAAAAAAACGGAGCGAGAGAAAAAAGAAGCAGAGCAAGACAAAGAAGCGGTAGGAAACACAAATGGAGATTGCCAAGAGGATGATTGACAAGCTAACAGGCTATCGCAATGCTAACACACAGCGCTAGCAGTTTAGATTAAAAGATTAAAGGTGAAAGATGTCAAATTAGTTTGTTGGATAAAAACAGAAATATAGTGAGAATTAAATTATTCTATAGTGGTTTAAACAACAGTACGATAGAGTATTAGTAAGACAGAGATTCCAACAGAAAAACAAACAACATGGAGCCACATGCACTGTGCTAATCATGCACTGCGAAAAGATGGGAGTGTGGAAGAAATCATAGGCTTCCCCTAAAAGTCACTGGTAGAATGGTCAGTGGCACACAGGTAGTAAGATGTAAATTAAATATAATAAAGACCTTGTTGAAAAATCCAGCATATGCTGGTTAGGTATTTTTTGAAGCATGGCAGCTGGTTTAAGCTGGTTCTTAGCTGGTCATGAGCTGGTCCTGAGCAGGAGCTAAAACCAGCTCATGACCAGCTGGATCACCTTAAACAAGCTCAAACCAGCAGCCATGCTTCAAAACATACCTAACCAGCAGCCATGCTTCAAAACATACCTAACCAGCATATGCTGTTTTTTCAACAGGGGAAATGATCATAGATAATAAAAAAATCAAGCTGGTTGCCTGATTTGTGAGTGCTTGTGGTGATAAGCCATTTGAGACTGAATGAAGCTAAGAGTGAGTGGAAGTCAGCAGCGTACAGCTTCTCCAGATCAATGTTGAAGTTACCAAAGTCTACAAGCGGACTGCCATTTTCAGGGAATGAGGACAGCAGCCCATCCAGCTCCTCTATAAAGGTGCCCAATTGACCAGGAGGGTGATAAATTACTACAATTTGGAGTTTTACAGGAGATTACCATAATAGCATGAGAAAACTAGCAACCCATCCCTTCAAAGCTGACGGGGGGTGTGAGAGAAAGAGAAGTTCTTAGAGAGAGCAGTAGGGGTTGGAAAGTTTAGCAAGATTGCACTGCTGTCTGTGTTTGATGTTAGAGCATTGCTGCACTCTAAAAAATGCTGGGTTAAATACAGCCCATCACTGGGTAAAATATGGACAAACCCAGTTCAGTGGAGTCACACAGGTAGAGTCACAAGGCTTCCATGCAGCTTATCAACTCTTAAGTGAATACAGCTGTGGATGCCTTGACAATTAGCACACCAAAAGCCTATAGCACATAAAACTACTGCGGGACAGTTATGTGCAGTAAACAACCAATACAAATATCAAAAGCTTCTTCTTAACTAAATTTCTTATTACAAATATGTGCAATAAAAACACAAATTATGATGAAAGAAGAAAAATAGAAATAGTAATTGAAATAATACTTCCTAGCAGCAAATAAAAATCTAAACAACAGAAACAGGAATCAAGTATTAAGCAAACACTTATGTGCTACTGCCTACCTGACTCTGCCTGAGAGTTAAGTAAAAAATATACTTACCTGATATGATTTTTTTATATCTCTGAAATATGATTGTATTCTTGAAAACAATCTTTTCTTGTATTAGTGAATAAAATATTAGTCAATTATCAAATCAGAAAAAATGAATAGCCAAAATATGTACTGTGATACTCGGATACTATGATTTCTTTCTCACGTAACTGATTTCACCATTAACTATTCAACTGAACAGTTTAAGTTGTTGTATATGTATCATTGTAATCCTTGACCACCAAAACATAGGGATAGACATGACCTTTTCTGTGTTATGTTTGATTCAGGAGAAATGACACAAAACACATAATTTGGTTATGGCAGAAAGTAAAATGCCCACCATGGTCGATGAGGCGTTTTTGCGATTGCTCCATTTTCTGAAAATGTTCAGGGCCCCAAACTGTACAGTTGTATCAAGTTTAATGCTTTTATGAAAAAGTCAACATATCACCTCAAATTTTGCACATATCACCTGCACTAATAAGGCATTTGAGAAGTAGAAGAAATAAATGATGAAAGTAAAAATGGTGAAATGTTTTGAAAGTTTTTAATGTGATCTTCATATAACAAAAGAAAATCATCAAAATCTGTTAATTTTAATTAAAGTAAACCCATACATAAAAGTGTTGTTTGCTGAAGAATTACGTAACAAAAAAAGTTAGATAATAATATAATGTTAATCATACAGTACATGCTCAAGCAGTGTTTAAAACATAAAATAGGCTCAAACAATCAAACAAAAAACCCATAGCATTTGTTTAAGTAATTACCATGAGAAGCTAGTCTCTAAAGATGAGAACAGATAAAATTAGTGTTTCTTTAATGTTGGCAGAAAGAAGGTAAAGGGGGTTGAACTGAACTAATCTTAAGCTGTTACACTGTTGTCACTGGTGTTAGTAGACAGCCCAGTGAGCCCCAACGGAGGTGATGCCATTTCCATTCTGTCGACCACTGAGAAAACGTAGCTCACTTCCTCCATGGGTTGGGTACAAATTAAATGAGTTTCCATAAGGCTGCCCCACTTTTAAAGAGCGGCCTCGACTAGTGACAAACATAATCTCATAGATGTAGCCACTGTAATGTTTTCCAGAAACCTGAATGATGGATTCATTGTTACGAAGTGTCATCTCCAGTGGATTGCCATTGCTTGAACAAACCGGTGTTGTCCAGTTACCATCAAAACGGAGCTGGATTCTGAACAGATATTTGATGGCAGTGTTTGAAAAGATGGTCACAGAATAACATGCAGAAGAATTAGAACACACAATGCAAATGACTTTTCAAGATCAAGCCACAAGAATATTTTGAAGTGTATCATATTCACTTTTTTCACTCTGTTACTTACCCACGAATGTACGCATTATTGTGTTCCCAGACTCTGATACCAGTGACGCGACCGTCATATTCAGTGGAATATTCAGTCCCACTGCCGTCTCCAACAGCCATGGAGTAAGAGTAGTAATCCGGTAAAGCTAAAAGAGGACAAAACTATGCTATAAGTCTATCTTATAAAAAAAAAAAAAAATCAATAGTATATTTAAAGAAATTCCTAAAGTTAATATGTTAAACTGTATTCAACTGAGCAGCAAAATGTCAGGTATTATGACTAATATACATAGTGTAATTTTGCATGTTCCAGAATTTCTAGCAATTTTAATTTTCCAACAGCCATTCACTTACATGGTTTTGCATGTTTGATGTACCACAGTGAAAAAAATTTAGAAAAATCTTGTGAGTGGTGAACAATACTCACGCATAGCCATTCCCACTGCACAAACTCCAGAGAGAACAAGAATAAGATGCAACATTTTGGGAAAAAAGTTGCTGTCCAGCACACACCAGTAATCTAAAAGAAACAAAATAGATGAGGTATTCACTCATGAAACAGTAAATATTTTACTTTAGATAGTAGTTTCCAACATCTAACTGCATTACATATTGACAGACAATATATTTAATTGTGATCAGTGTTTTCATGTGTACCTACATGAAGATTATAGACAGTCACAGAAATTTTGGCAATATAAAGTCATTACCTGTTGTTACACTTGATGTGGTTGATATTTGAGTCTGTTTTGCTGACTAAACCTACTTGAATTTATATGCTCTTGCTAGTCAAGCCTCTTCATTAGGACAAAGCATTGTCATATTTCTGTCTCCACCTCAGATGGATTGTTTTGGAATACATAATAAGTTTTGGTCCAAATGCAAAGAATGCTTAGAAGGACATATAAAATTACAAAGGTTAAGTTTAACACTTATTTTGCCAAAGTAAATTAAATTAAAACAAATAAATATAAGCAAGACACCAAATAAAACAATAGAAATAAGGGTTGTACATGGTTAAACAACACATTAGTTTTATTCAGTTTTTTAGAACAACGTAAGCAAATTTTTGTATTGTATTTGTAATTGAAATTTTGAAAATTTGAAATTTGTAATACTGAAACTTGAAAGTTGATCAGGCCCTCTATTGAGAACACCATTGGTGTTCATGAAAAAAAATAAAAGGGTTTTGTCCATCTTCTTAAAGGAACACTCCACTAGTTTTGAAAATAGGCTCATTTTCCAACTCCCCAAGAGTTAAACAGTTGAGTTTTACCGTATTCGAATCCATTCAGCCGATCTCCGGGTCTGGCGGTAGCACTTTTAGCGTAGCTTAGCATAGATCATTGAATCTGATTAGACCGTTAGCATCTCGCTCAAAAATGACCAAAGAGTTTCAGTATTTTTCCTATTTAAAACTTGTCTCTTCTGCAATTACATCATGTACTAAGACTGACGGAAAATGAAAAGTTGCGATTTTCTAGGCCGATATGGCTAGGAACTATATTCTCATTCCGGCGTAATAATAAAGAAACTTTGCTGCCATACCATGGGTGCAGCAGGCGCAATGATATTAAGCAGCGCCTGAAAGTAGTCCCCAGCTGTTACCTAGCTGGGAACTATTTTCAGGCCTCAAAAAATTGCTTAAATCACTCAGTATGCTATATTATCACCAAAGATTGGATTCAATCTTTTTGTCAACTTGTTTTCTTTCATTTAGGACTGGTTTTGTGTTTCTATGTGCATCTGATTAATCGTAGGCCTCATTTATCTGAAAGTAGGTACCTTGTTTTTTGAGTGAAAAAATCATTTTTATGAATAATTTTCACAATATTGAACAAAAAATTAAAATTTGCACTGTTTATTACACTAGTGTGCTTTAATGTTTAATCAGGAAGTTTGCTTTTATTTTGTACAAAATTGCAAAAAGTCACACTTGTGGTGTGCCCAAATGACCCAGTCTAAAAAAATAGCTTATAAATCTCTCATAATGCTATATTATCACCAAATATTGGATTCAATCTTTTTGTCAACTTGTTTTCTTTCATTTAGGACTGATATCAGGAATCTCTTGTAAAGACAGCTTCTTCGCCATTCCGCTGACACTAGGTGGGTTTCCATCACCCTATTTTTAAGCGCATTTTGAAGTATTGCATGAAAAACAAGTGATGGAAATGCCAAATTTCAAATAAAAATCCCTTAATTCGCAAAAAAGTTTTTACGCTCGCTTGAGGTGGTTTTTGACTTGTACGAAAAAGGGTTGATGCGAATAATGGGAGATGGAAATGCATTTTGCGAATAAATACCTCCAAGCGCATCAAAAAAGTCATGTGACTTTGCGCTATGGGACGGCAAAACCTTACTAACCAGAGGCCCGATGTCAATCCACAGCATCTGAAATGTTGTTATGGTTATTCTCAAATGCATGAGCAAAGTCTGTCGTCAAAGTATTTCTCTAATTGCCTCCCAGAAATGTCTTACACGACTGCGTTCCCAAACAGCAGCATCCACCTCCGAAAGCAATGACCGCATTCATTGTGTTTCGTCTGCTCACTCGTGAGGCACAAATAATTTATTATATATGAAAATTATTATATTCTCCTCTCTCTCTCTCTCTCTCTCTCTCTCTCTGTGCTAAAGCATTTATTTGTAAACTTTCGTCTACTCTATGAGAACATGAAAGCCTCAAAACCTATTATCATATAATGTTTTGTCTAGAATATGTGGTGAAAGAAAATATTCTTTTGAAGTCAATGCAGGCTAAAGAAAAGGCAGTTTGAACCTCTGTGTATGTGTGTGTGTGTGTGAGACAGCGTGAGTATACATGCATCCACACACGCACAGGTCCAAGGCCTTTCTGTTTGCAAGCATAACATTCTCCTGAACACTAGTTGTTACTCATTCTTCCCCATTCATTTTCAGTGGCCAGCCATTTTTGACAAGTGTGACTTTGTGCAATTTTGTACAAAATAAAAACTTTTCAAAATGTGACCAGGCGATGGGGCCCTAAAAAAGATCTAAATAAAAATATAAGCCAACCCAAATGAAACACCTGACACCCTGGGAATCTCACCCAAGGAATTTGCCCCTAAGGCTACGCACAGGTTCCCCACCCCGAGGCAGAATGTAAATAACCGTAGACACAGGTGCCTAGTCAAAGTCCAAAAGGTTTCTATATTACAATAAAAATAGAAGTATAATCTTCAGTAAAATGTATTTCTCTCCTGACGGCACATCTGGACACACAAAGGACAGACAATCCAAAAGGGCAAACTAGAAAAAAGAATTGGTTCTCCGTATTCACACCACACACATTCACACATGTACCATCAGAAAAGTCCCGTGCACACGGCAAGCCACAGCAACCATTGAGGGAACACCACCACCAAAGAGGAGGACAGCCACACTCTCTCGTCCTATATAGCCCTGCAGCTCCTGAAGGAAAGAAACACGCAAACACACAATGAATACAAACTAGTAACACAGTTTCAGAAATTCAAACAAAACAAATAGTTTTCTATCACTTCAATCTGAAAATAATACAGGACCAGGCTGAATCTCTCAACCAAACCAAACTGAAAAAAGATATTTAAAAAACAAAACAAATTAGACTAAATATGTATCAATTGGCTGGAGCAAACAAAGTACAAAAATCAATCTACAAAAGAAACAATTTACACTGAAAATTGCATCAGATGAAGAAACCCAAAATCTTAAACCTCCAAAAGACAAAAATCAAACAATTAAAACAAATAACAATTGCATTAACAACAACAAAAAACAAACCTAGAATATCAGGCCAAGTAATTAGCTTCAGATCTCAAACAAAAATACATAAAAAGAAAAAAAACAAAAAACACTTCACACATAGAAAACACAACAACAAAAAACACAATCTGGCAAAACATAACTTCCAACACAAAATAAACCTGAAATATTCTACAAGTCTATAAGTGTCGCTGAAGGGGCTCAGTACGGCCCACCAGGATAGACACGGGATGTGCTCAGTGCGATCTGGTGGAAACAAAGCAGCGGCAACGCCACAGCAAAAAAACAGCTCTTCATCCTGCAATCCATACAGACAGCGGATACAAGTTAGGTTAAGCGCTATTCAGATCTGTAAAGAATAGAGAAGAGTTGATAAGAAAAGTTTCAGACCTACCGATCAACAGCTGCGGGACTCTAGGTATCACAAAACACTTGTTCACTCAGCTTGCAGTCAACTATCGATGTCTGCGTCCCCAAACAATAAAGCCAAGCTAAAAATAACATGCATATTGCTGAATGCTGAAATTTAACACCAATAAAACTTTGTATCTAATCAAAATACATACCAAACAGGGAGCGGGCGCACAACAGGTGAAATCAAGACACAATCAGATGGAAGGCACTGGATGGCTATTATTAAATATATCCCACTCGTCGGGCAAAGAAGCCAAATTGGAAGGGAAGCAGATAAAGAATGGTGCTACGAAAATGAATCGACACATCACCATTAGAGTTTACACATTAATCTTGTGATTAACCAAATGTTACTTCCTCCTACCTGGATCACTCACAGCCGATGCTAACAAAAACTAGCCAGGAAAGATGGAGACAGTACCCCGGAAGTTTTTTTTTACTCAAAAAATGAGGTGCCTTCTTTCAGATTAATGATGCCTACAATTAATCAGAGGCAAATAGAAACACAACCAGTCCTAAATGAAAGAAAACATGTTGACAAAAAGATTGAATCCAATATTTGGTGATAATATAGCATTATGAGAGATTTATAAGCAATTTTTTGAGGCCGGGTCATTTTTGACCGGGAACACCACAAGTGTGACTTTTTGCAATTTTGTACAAAATAAAAGCATTTAAGAGCAAACTTCCTGATTAAACTTTGAAGCACACTAGTGTGATAAACAGTGCAAATTTTTATTTTTTGTTTAATATTGTGAAAATTATTCATAAAAAATAATAATACATAACACTTATATTACAATAAGTTTGTAATATGCAGCAAACTGCATTTAGCAGCATACTGTAACAAATTGTTACAACTCATAAATCATATTTTTCCATATATCCATACACAAAATGTAAGTTTTTAAACATGTAACAAATAGCAAATTTTAGTTTATGGTACATTTTCCATCAAGACAACACAGTCCGAGCTCAGAAATTATTCTAGAAACAATATTTACGAAAAAGCCAAAAAACATAACATGTATATTTTGTATACTGTTTTTTTGTTTTGTTTTGTTTTGTTTTGTTTGTTTTTTTTTGTTGTTTTTTTTAAATTGTGCTTAAGTTTCTTTTCTGACTGTGGCCAATTAAAATTGGACAGTTACACTTTACACAGTTACACACTGACTTCCTCTGTTTAGACATACTATCTTGACAATTTGTGAATATCTGGAAAAGTATTTTACAATTCAGTGAACTGATGTAGAATTGTATGAATTTGTATAATCTTATTTGACTGACTTGGTTGACTGTATTTTCATGAAGTAATCTTTTCAGTTACTTTATTTTAAATGTCCCCTTTAGACATTCTACTAACTATATGTAACTTTGCAACGTCATGTCAACTAACTCTCACTGGAGTGTTAGTAGACTGTTTTGGTTTAGGTTTAGTAGAATAAGTTGACATGTACTTTCAATGTTACTTATAGTCATTAGAATGTCTATTGGTGAACCATCAAAATAAAGTGTTAGCAGATATTAAGCAGACTGTCTCTAATGACTGGTAGTTGACATGTAGTTGTACAGTTACTTATATTTAGTAGAATGACTAAAGTGGACTATCATACTAAAGTGTAAAGTGTATAGTAATATACTTTAGAAACCAGTTTATGAATTTCACAATTAACAACAAACAATTAACAGTGCTTGATTAATGGTTGGCTGATGTTATTTTCTACCCCATAATTGTACTGTTATTTTACTAATTATATAATTATACTAATGAAATAATTTTACTAATGTTCCTTTCTGCAACCAAGCATGACAATGATAATGATCATGAGCCTCACCTCACTTCATGATTGTTTTTTTCTAGCACAAGCAGCAGTACCATTGAAACAGAAACCAAAACTTAAAAACACTGGGGAATTTATGTATTTAGCTTTTTTTTTTTATGGTGCATGACAAAGTCCTCTTGTGTGTTTTACAAAAAGACTCTAGGGGAGAAAAAGAAACATGTTTGTCAACATTTTATTCAAATAATACTTGTAATGTTTCTATACGCCTTATCACCTGGGGGATACAGATGATACATCAGAATGTTATCAGCAACTTTTACTGCACACAGTTGTAATATTGTAAGATGTAATATGCAGCAAACTGCATTTAACAACATACTGTAAACGTGGTTACTGCTCATAAATCATATTTTTCCATATATCCGTAAACTAAATGTAAAATGTACTTTTTTAAAACAGGAAAAAATAACAAATTTTAGTTTGACACACCTGCCGTCAAGGTAACACAATCCAAGCTCAGAAATTATTCTAGAAACAATATTAATTACAACAAAGCCGAAAAATGTAACATGCATAACAAGTATCATGCATATTATACGGGGGGGGGGGGGGGGTTAATAGTGCTTGTGCTTAAGTGTTTGTTCTGATAATACTGTATCTGGTAACACTTTTTTATGGTTCTCTAACAGACATTCTACTGACTGTAAGTATCTTTGCAAGTACATGTCAACTTATCGTACTAACCCTAAACCTACAGTAACACTTACCTAACAGCCTACTAATACTCTAATGAGAGTTAGCTGACATGTAGTTGCAAAGTTATTTATAGTTAGTACAATGTCTAAAGTGGACTATCAAAATAAAATGTAACCAAATAGACTTTAGAAAGGAGTTCATGAATTTCCTGAAAGCTGATGACAGCAGTAAGTCAAGTCAAGCCCTCAGTAGTTCCATCAACACAGCAGACTATTTAAAGAACACAATGTATATATAACATGAGGGAAATATAAGAAACATATAAGAATTATGGCAGTTTGACATTGAATTTCCCACACAAACTTGATTAAAATATTTAACCAGCTACACAGCATACTGTATAAGTTCATTCATTGTGAAAAAATGTGTGACAATTTGATGACAGATAATCGGTTTCTCAAAAGTCTAATGGGCGGATCATCATGGTGGTGGCACGTAAAGAGTAGTTGGGGCCTTTGAAGTAGTGCCACTTGATGCCATCAAGTTTGCCTGAATTTTGTCCAGAGGTGTAGTAGATGCCGTTGAGGTTTGATGGGCCACAGGCATCAAACCACCATCCTTCAGAAGAACAATAAATAAAGAGAGTCATGTTAAGATAGATAGATAGGTCAGAAAAAGGTCAGTACTGATCATGATCTGCTTTACTCCCAGATGCTAGCAGCACTTTTACAGGGAAAGGGATTGAAGTTTTGTTACATTAAAGGATAAACTTTGCCCTGCTCCACTGCTATCGAGCTGCTTACCGCCTGTGAGCATGAGTGCACACTTGCAGATGCAGTTGTCATTATCCATGTCTTTTGTGCTAAAGTCAGCCCCATTTATCACCAAACTGCTCTGTCTGCCAGCTGTACCACTGTAGCTTTTCAGGAACAACCTAACACAGAAAGACAGGTAGATAATATATATGCACCAGGCATTATGAACAAACAATGCTTGGTTAATGTTTGGCTGATGTTATATTTTCTACTCTGTAATTGTACTATAATTTTACTAATATAATTCAAGTTCATGGTTTAACAACAAAAATAGTATAATAGTATATTTATGAATTAACAATAAACTAGATTTGTAAATGCTGCACATTGGTTCATTGCTAGTTCATGATAGCTAATGCATGAATTGAACCTTATTGTAAAGTGTTACCATTTGTAGCAAACATGCAGTGGATGGAAATGTTTGACCATTTTGATGTAGCTTGCTTATTTTCAGCATTTTACCTCAAATAGCACCATTGTAGGAATGCATGTTAAGTTAAAAAATCGTTTATGGGTAAACTAAAATACTTCAGTGTAGCACAGTCAGTTGAATGGCACAAAAGAAGATTCAAGAGCTGGTGCTCATGGTGTAAGCTGCTGAAAAATAATAATACACAAAGACACCTGACTGATACTGACAATTTTCAAGAGCATAACTTTTGTTAAAGGGTAACAACTTTTGAAAATGTCTCTCAGTATATATTTATGTATGTTGTCTCTGACTGTTTTGACTGTGTACTGAGTAAACACCACCATAGAGAGACAGAGAAGAATTTATAACCCCACAGTTTAACCCTCTGGGCTCTGAGGGGGTTTTGGGGGCCTGGAGAAGTTTTGACATGCTCTGACATTTGTGGGGTTTTTTTCTGTATCTTAAAAACATATCAATGTCTGAAATCAGGCACGGCGCCAGAATTTTTTCTCTACCGGGCTAAAGGGGGGGCTAGACCAATATGTGGCGGTGCTAAGAAAATAACTGATATTCATTAAAAAAAAGTTGTTTTTTTTTAAATAAAAGCAGCTATGGAACACACCACATTTAACAGAAGTATAGTTTTAAATTTTATTTGGCCAAAGAATTGGCATATTCAACAAAATAAACACAAGCTTAATACAAGTGACCACAAGACAATGACAAAAAACTTTTACATGCAAAGGTGAAAGACTTCAGAACTGGACAGCAACCATGTGCTCTGCATTATCAAAACAATTCAGATGTATGTATTATCTGTGCATATTCTGTGCATACTTTATACTTAAATTAAACATTAAAGGAACACTAATACAACATTAAACGAATGTAATACACTGACACATATCCGGTTTTCGCCCACCTGTTTACGTTAACTTAAGCCATAACCAACTGTATTTACATGAGAAAGTCCTCAAGATGGACATTTTGACAACTGTGTGTGTTTTTGACAATTCAGGCGCAAGGAGAACCGATCACACACTATCTGAGAGAACTATGATCGCGCGGGCGTGCGGCCGAGATAGCGCATCAGTTGTGTCATTCAGAGTGATTCCACCTAACCCGGCTTCACTTACTGCAAGTTAATCGATGACGAATTGTGGATTGGATGGTAATTTTGTCCTACGACAAGCTTGGTTGCCTTTGATTAGGCTGTTCTCACGGGACACTAAAAATAGATTTGAAATACAGGACTGTCCTGGGAAAAACAGGACATCTGGTCACCTTATTGGGGGGGCTATACTGGGGCTATTCAAAATTCTGATGGGGCTATAGCCCCCAAACCCCCCCCCCCCCCCCAAGGTTAGTGAAAAACTAAAAATTGAGTCACTGAAATAAGCCCATAAAACACATACAGAACATTTGTTCACAAGACTTTTGAGATCTGGATGTGGTAGACTAGAGTTTTTGCTACAAAATGATGTGAAAATCGTACTGCTCACTCATTCACAGAAAAAAATATATACATATACTGATTTAACTTTTGTAAGACATGTTTTGAGTTAGAAAGACCATATGCTATAGGGAGTGATAATGGCCATGAATATTTGGTGATTCACACCTGAGAGACAAAGGGCCTCCCCTAATGAGCCATAAGTCAGTAATGTGTCTGTGAGGCAGGTAAGAAAGAATGCAAGGACAGCAAAATAATTGGGGTTTTGATTATTTGTATTCTATTTACAACACAGTATAATCAAAATATACACAGTGAAAGTCAAGGACACATGGTTGAACATACTGATCTAAACACTGAGACTTGAACAGTCACACACCTTTGTGCCAAACATGCAATGAAATGACATATATTTCAAAATGTTTCACTTGAGTTCATACATGTAGTCAGGAATTATAGTTTGGGAAAAGTCTAACTAGTAAAATGTGTAAAAGTTATGTCACAATAACAATAATAATTAATGCAAGTAATCTTACTCATCAGAATGCTATTCTCCACGGGATCAAGCCATATCGTGTTCTTCTCCTAAGGTCAATTCTGTCTCATTTCTCTCAGTGCATTTTCTTCCAAAAATGAACAGTATCCCAGATGAACTTGAATGAGCTCAGACGGGAAAAACTGTACCTCGTGTTGGTTTCATATGAATTACTTTTTTAGAGATTATTAGTTTTCGATATGACTTCATTTAAAGGAAGACATTTCAAGCTTTCTATACATATATTTATCATGTCTGTGTGGCAAGTATTTGCTGAGATTCAGGTTGTTTTATTTAGAAAGCTTACAGAGACCGAGATGGCAGAGAGCACACCCTGTTTGTCATTATAATACAGTGAAAGAAGACCCTTTACAGTTTCAAACAATACCTTATTCTTATCTGTACGATCAAAAATGACAGATTATTTTTAGTGCTTTTCGTGGTCATCAAGAAAAAACGTGAAAGACCGCACCGGTGCGGCCTTCGACCACAGAGGGTTAAGAGCGTACTAAAAGCCCTATAGTATATAGTATAGTAAACATGATCCAGCTAATCAAGTCTAGCTAATTCAGGCTTATTTGAAAAATACATGGTTTGTGTGTTGAGGCAGGGTAGGAACTAAATTCTGCAGGGCTGCGGCCCTCCAGGAACTGAATTTGACACCCCTGCTGTAAGACTATCACTAACTGCATAATCTGCATTATTGACACACCTGGGTGCATTTTGGTTATTTTTCTGAATTGCTTCCTGTGAAACAACTGGGTGTCATGAGACAAACATATTTTGATAATGAATAATAGCACTGAAGACAAATTGAATGCGTGAAAGAATGCGTCTGTTTTGATGTCTCCATATGTATGGAAACAGAGGGTATGAAGAGTTTAGTCAAGCAGCCTGGAAAAGCAGTGCAATGTTTTAAAGGTTTTTACAACAAATATGTCATAAAACAATTCTGGGTTGAAAGAGCAATGAGTTTAAATTTAAGTAAATTTACCCAACTCTCTACCTGTAGTTTTGTTTCTCACTTCCAAGGTTAAACTTGTCATATTGGGAGAAGGCCAGTTTGCCATCCCAGTCTGTCAGCTCCAGTCTAAGAGTGTACTGCCTCTGATTGGTCAACTTGTACACCAGCTCATTTCCCAACCAGTGTTCTCCAGTCAGACTCCCAAATCCCTGAAATACACAAACACACGCACAATTTTTTTTTTTTTTTTTTTTTTTTTTTTTTTTTATAATGGTAGGGACTTTCCATTGACTTCTGTTTAGACATACTCTCTTGGCAATTTGTGAACATTTGTACAAGTATTTTACAATTCAGCGAACTGATGTAGAATTTGTATGAATTTGTATAATCTAATTTGTACTTATTGTATTTGTCAACTAACTCCCATTGGAGTATTAGTAGTCTATTAGGTTTTGGTTTAGGGTTAGTAGAATACAACCCGAATTCAGGAAATGTTGGGACATTTTTTAAATTTGAATAAAATGAAAACTAAAAGATTTTCAAATCACATGAGCCAATATTGTATTCACAATAGAACATAGAGAACATTACAAATGTTTAAACGGAGAAATTTTACACTTTTATCCACTAAATGAGCTGCCTGCTACAGGTCTCAGAATAGTTGGCACGGGGGCAACAAAGGGCTGAAAAAGCAAGAAATTTTGAAAAGATTCAGCTGGGAGAACATCTAGCAACTAACAACTGTAAGTCAATTGACATCATGTCTGTAACATGATTAGCTATAAAAGGGATGTCTTAGAGAGGCAGAGTCTCTCAGAAGTAAAGATGGGCCAAGGCTCTCCAATCTGTGAAAGAGTGCGTAAAAAGATTGTGGAATACTTGTGGAATTGTGGAAAACAACATTCCTCAATGTCAAGTTGCAAAGGCTTCGCAAATCTCATCATCTACAGTGCATGACATCATCAAAAGATTCAGAGAAACTGGAGAAATCTCTGTGTGTATCTGTGCAAACTTTGTTGGATGCCCGTGGTCTTCGGGCCCTCAGACGACACTGCATCAGTCATCGTCATGATTCTGTCATTGACATTACTAAATGGGCCCAGGAGTACTTCCAGAAACCACTGTCGGTAAACACAATCCAAAGTGCCATCTGCAGATGCCAACTAAAGCTCTATCATGCAGAAAGAAAGCCATATGTGAACATGGTCCAGAAGTGCCGTCGTCGGCCAAGGCACATTTAAAATGGACTGTTTCAAAGTGGAAAAGTGTCTAAAGTCAGACGAGTCCAAATTTGACATTCTCGTTGGAAATCATGGACGCCGTGTCCTCCGGCCTAAAGAGGAGGGAGACCTTCCAGCATGTTATCAGCATTCAGTTCAAAAGCCAGCATCTCTGTGCATATGTGCATATGGTATGGTGCAGCTTGCATGTTTTGGAAGGCACTGTGAATATGCTCCCCTCCAGACGACATCTATTTCAGGGAAGGCCTTGTGTATTTCAGCAGGACAATTCAAAACCACATACTGCAGCTATTACAACAGCATGGCTTTGTAGTAGAAGAGTCCAGATGCTGAATTGGCCTGCCTGCAGTCCAGATTGTTCACCTATAGAGAACATTTGGCACATCATTAAACAAAAAATAAGTCAAAGACGACCACAAACTCTTCAGCAGCTGGAAACCTATATCAGGCAAGAATGGGACCAAATTCCAACACCAAAACTCCAGAAACCCATAACCTCGATGCCCAGACATCTTCAAACTGTTTTGATAAGAAGAGGAGATGCTACACCATGGTAAACATGCCCCCGTCCCAACTATTTTGAGACCTGTAGCAGGCATCAAATTTGAAATGAGCTCATTTTGTGCAAAAAATTTTAAAATTTCTCAGTTTAAACATTTGTTATGTTATCTATGTTCTATTGTGAATAAAATATTGGCTCATGTGATTTGAAAGTCTTTTAGTTTTCATTTTATTCAAATTTAAAAAACATCCCAACATTTCCGGAATTCGGGTTGTAAGTTGACATGGCCATGCAAAGATGCTCATAGTCAGAAGAAATTGTGTTGAAGAGCATCAAAATAAAGTGTTAGCAGATATTAAGCAGACATTCTACTAATACTATAACGACTTGTAGTTGACATTGTAGTTACAAACTTATATATTTTTAGTAGAATGTCTAAAGTGGATTATCATAAAGTGTTGCCATATTTTCTGAAATCTAACACACACAAAAACCTGAATTTTTACATTTTCATTAGGAAGCTATTTGTTACATTGCCTAGTTCAGCCTTCAACCAAGTGCCGCCTAGTGTGAGAATTCAAAACTATAATTAACTTGAAAATTTAACCAGAAAACTTGGGACAATCAAAATCATTTTTAGAAGACCAGGCAAGGTTTACAACAGATATGTTACTAAAAGCTACTATTCCAAACATTGCAGGCAAGTACAATGCTACTTGTCCAACAATATCCATTGTATTAATTTGTTCACTCATTTTAATTAAGTTCAACTGTGGCCAAGATTTAACTAAAATGAGGGGGGAAATTAATAAAAATCTGTTTCACTATTCAGCAAACTAATGGTGAATTTGTATAAATTTTGTACGTTTTCATAAGATCATGCCCACTGGGACCAAATTCTTAATTTATGACCATAATATATATATATATATATATATATATATATATATATATATATGTGTTTATATATATATATATATATATATATATATATATATATATATATGATTTTTTTCTTTTTTTTTCTGTCTCTAGCATGTCATGTGATGGACTGTTTTTCCCAATGTAATTCAATAAACTAAATACAAATAAATCAATTTAGTGACTATTTGACAAAAACCTCCATAACTTTTTTTTTTTTTTTTAAATCATAAAGACTTAATAGGATTTGTTTCGGGGCAGCTGCACTGTATCATGGAGATATTACCCATAACAAGATCAGAATGGTGAGAACTGGCTTGTCCATACCATAGGCAAATCATGCCCTCTAGATGAACCAAATCAAGATGGCAGTTGCTATGTGCCTCTTTCTGTGTACCAGGCCAGTCACTTCTGGGAGTAATGCCAGGCCTCGATCAGCACTACTAAGTACAAACCAAACCAGTGAGTTGCCCCTTCAATATCCTTTGTACATGCTGAACTGCACTGCTGGATTGCTTTGTTCAAAAATTATGTTCCCTAATATTTTTAACAAGACTTTAATCGTAATTTCAGTCAGAAGATTAATAAACCTAGATGGGATCCAATGACATTTATTGCCATATCTAATATCTTAATAAATTATTTGTTTCACTCCATAAGATTTACCATCTTATACTCCTTCCAAGTTCTGTGGAAGTCCAACGTTCCATCTTTCCTCAACTGTATGATGGTCCAGCCCCCACCAGCGCTCTCCATGTTGCAATAAACCTAGCAGGAGGAGATACAACAGGGTAAGATGGAGGCTTATGGCATTTATGCTCCTTAAATTCAAGGGTTTTATTCATAATTTAGAACAGTACTTAAAAAGCTGAGCATATCGTGTTGGTTTTAAGGACAATTGTATTTGAGTGGAAAATTATCTTTTGTGCACTTACAATGTAAGCAAAACAAAATAAAAACTACTTATGAATTCTGATGATTTACTTCATCAGGAAGAACATTTAAAGTTGTTGAATTACTGCAAGTTGAAATTACTACTGCAGATTCACAATTTTCCACTTAAAAACTAAAGTAGCATAAGTTTTTAATTTTGGCAGGTTAATTTATTTATTTATTTATTTATTTGTTTGTTTTTTAGTATATTGCTCTTCTGCTCATATGGGCATTGACCAGGTTAAATGTAATAATGGGTTTGCTGCTGACAGCACCAGAACTCAGAAATAAGTTACGAGGCCAGTACAGGCAGTGTAAGTTCTGGAGTGCAGCATTCACACAGCTGTTACTCTTTGAGTTCAGCCAAGAGTATTTCCAGCTCTTGCTTTTCCTGAGTTAGCCAATAACTGATACAGTGTATTCTGACACAGATATACTGTAGGCTGATTACTCCAGAAAAAGCAAACATAACATTTTTGGGTTTTGTGTATGGTTATGACTTTATTCAGTATGTTGCCCATGCTTTATTCTAAATCTATGCTATACATGTTGAAAATAATATTAAACTCAAGAGTCACTGATGTGCCTGTATACTGTATTAATTATCTTCAATAATCAGCAGATCATACAAATTTGCCAGTTTTCATTGTCATCACAGTATGTTGGTAATGTGGAAAGCCCCACAGAAAAGATAGATTCTGAAATAAAAATGCTTTTTTCATAGTTGTCTCATCACATACAGAAGGAGGAAGTATTTTAAAATTAAAAATTGACTCACTTCACTTTAGAAGGAAAGAAATATTATGTATGAGGAAACATCCACAGCAAAACATGACAAATGCAACACTACTGGCCTGACCCCTGTAGCTGTGTTATCAGATCCCATTTAGACTGACCTTATGCATGTCTTGCATGCTAATGTAGATGGTGTAAATTCCACTCCTGTTAAATCCAGCCCGGAAGAGTTCGGCACAGTCTCTGTATTTTCTCTGCTCATCCATTTGTTTGAAAATATTTGGACTCACTGCTTCAAATAAGCATGGATGTAGAAAGTAAAGACTGCATTCAGTTTTTGCTTATACAGTACATAGAAGGAAAAAAAGGGTTTGTAAGCTATTGCGAGTAAATCTAACTACAAATACTGGTTACAGCCTTGTGGATATAAAAATGAGACCTTTGCTCAGATCACAGTGTTTGGGCTACCAACTGAATCCTAAAAAACTTAAGTGAATGAATCCGTCTCTATATTTGTGACTTGCTCTAAGTCCTCAGCCTCATAT
The DNA here is from genome assembly GCA_021397915.2 of Tor tambroides. Taxonomy (NCBI): domain Eukaryota; kingdom Metazoa; phylum Chordata; class Actinopteri; order Cypriniformes; family Cyprinidae; genus Tor; species Tor tambroides. Next base: position 21,937 of record JAFVLL020008340.1, read on the forward strand.
ATCAGTATATTGAGGTTGAAGTGGGACGTGGGAAGTGTGCGGCTCTGTGACATTTCATACAGTGTTTCAGATCCAAGTAAAACTTGGCAGCAAAGTGGGTTATTTATGGTCTGCAGGACCCCTGATGTGAGCCAGTCACATTTGAATTCTACATGATGTAAAGCATACAGATTTTAAGAAATTAATCACTGGAACTGATAAAACTGTCAGTGCATGCAATGCAATACAATGTTTGTGACCTCAAAAATGAGGGAATTAAGTTGTGGGAACAAATTCTAAATTGATTCTCCATGTATTTTTTTCCCTGTCATATGCATGTATAACTCTATCTCCAGTTTGTTTACCTTTGTTCTTGGGGCACATTTTAAGCAGATTATTGATGGTACTATGCAGTTGTAGTTGCTCATGGTAGAGGGCGCTGTTGTTGGTGATGACCTGCTCTAGATTGAGCTCCAGGCTCTGTATTGAAGAGCTTTGAGATGCCAGGAGTCTCTGGAGCTTTGTCCGCTCACTCTTTATCCAACCCATTTCTGCATGATGACGTGCCTCCATGTTATGCATACGCTGCTCTAGGGCACTGAACACAGACATGAGTAGGACAAGAATTACCAGAAAACAACAAGAACAAAAAAATGTAAGTGAAACATGCATCAGTGTCAAAAAGTGTCATTGAAAGACACTCTACTCTGTTTTGTCCTGAAGTTGGTTGATCTCACTGGTTTGCTGGAGCAGTTTGTTCTCAAGTTTGATGGAGGACAAGGAGTTTTCCAGTGACTGAATCTCCACCCTTGAAGTCTGATTCAAAACCTGTTATATAATGACATATTAGTTGTGTTATTGTCATATTAGAGACTTTTCAGCTTCACAATTCTCTGTAGCCATCAACACACTGCAAAAGGGTGTTTCTTATTAAGTAAATTCATGATTTTCCAAGAATACTTACAAGCCAATATTAGCAAGCTATGATGAATGCCTTTGGACATTTTGGATATGAATTCACACCTGTGTCTCCATGTCTGTTAGTCTCCTGATGTGTTGGGTGGACTGGGAAAGCAGTTTGGTGCCAAGATCCAGCATGGCTGTCATTTCACTATGTAAAACATTATTCCGCAGGTGTGTTGTGTCTTCTGTCAGACTCTCTTTTACAAAGACCTCAATCTGTATGCAAATACACAGGCAGAGAGAAAGAGTGACTGGGAGCATAGCATTATTCATTATGGTCTTTATACAAAGTCACATACTGTACATTATTTTGAAATACTTGCAGCTGTACTTTTTGGGGCATTGTGCAGGATTGAATCACTCTGGTCTTGAGCAGCTACATACACCCAGAATGAGACAATATTTATTATATTTCATTGTAAATTTTCTCATATTAAAGTGAGGGAACCAAAAAGAGAAAAACAATGAGGAATCCTAATCGTAATTCCTCAAACACCCAAAGTGTCATTAGTAATGTCTTTTTGTGAAATGCTTTTATGTATGAGGACCACTACCTCATTTTTGAGACGAAATGGGGATAAAAGCTCCATTGAATGAGGAATATTTATCTATAAACTCCAGTTAAAATAACAAAACAGCTACGAGACAAAGTCTGTTTGTAATCCCATGTTGGTGATAAAATATAGACGTGTTTGTTAGCTCTGGCAATCTCATGCATGAAAACTAAGCTACAGTTGTGCTTTTGCAGAGTTCCTCAACATGGACTGGGTTCAGCTGGATCACTTCCATATACAGGCATTAGTCCACTTTTAAATGGCTTGGCATTTCAATTAATCCTAAAGGTGTCTGCATAACTTTTGAAGCCCATCTAGTGATACTTCCAGGGCTTAGTCATAGGAATGTGTAACATTACTTTAAATGGGTCAGTGACTTGAATACACATCCACCCATAATGAGCAAACTGCTTCACTGATATTTAACCTTTGAAAAATTAAATCATGTTTTGCAATCAAAATGCAGAAATGTGCTGTGAAATAAAAGCATGAAAAAATATCATATAGAGAGAGCCTCTGAAGACACTCACAACTGGGTATCAAGGTCAGCACTTTTCTTATAATATCAGATCATTTGACTTTTTTATGACAAGGCAAGGTTAGTTCAGGATGTAGAATGATATGTGGCGTGACTCTCTAAAACTTAATGGCATTTATGAATAATAATTCCTTGTATTTGTAAAACGTTTTTTAACTTGAAAAATACAGAAACTTATTTGAAATTAATATTCAATCTTAAAATAATCAATCAATCAATCAATAAATCAGTAGGAAAATGAATAATGTCCTGTCAGAAAATTACCAGTACATTTTCAGTTAAGTTTACGATAATTTCCTTCGAAATGGGGGTAAAACACCTGTAAAAATCAATATGGAAAATTCCTTTATTAACACAGTACACTGGGCAGTATTTTTACTTTTTTAGAGAATGTGTACACTCACTTTTTACTTGATGGTTACAACAAATGACATTTTAGAGTCATTAAAATTCCTAAAAAAAAAAATTGTGATCTTTATTGTGATCACTCTTACTGCATACGTCACTGACCTAAATGGGGTAAAGTTCTCAGTGTTTTGCAGTCAAATTCTTCCACACAAGACTCAATAAACCATTACTTTATGAACCTTGCTTTGTGTACATGAACACTGTCATATTGGGACAGAAAGGGTACACTCCAATCTACTGAAATGTCTTGGAAATTTCATGACTCTATTCTTGACTTTGTGCACCTGCCAGTAATTGTTGTAGCAGGAACAAATACCACTATATACAAGCAAAGCACCAGTTATAAATTGAACATATCATCAAATGTAATGATATTATGACACTTCTGCTTACTCTTACTCTATCACAACAAAGACGATTTGAACACATCCCACAGAGCAATGCTTCAGGACTGGAACATTCTCTGGGTTGCTTATCAGCACTTTGTACACTGTTTACAGGAAGAGATATTTTCAGCTGCTCTCAGTGTGATGGAGTCCAAGATATATAAATACTCACTGCATTGAAGTGATAGCTGTATGTCCTCTGGGCCTGGAGTGTATAACACTCAGATGAAGTGTTGTAACAGGATGTGTTTATCTACTGTCCTGCATCCTAGTAAGACTGTGCTAGCTGGACCAAACAGCCACAGGCAGGGATTAAACAAGTCACAATCTTCTTTCAGAGCATATCAGTGGTAAGAGAGCAGGGGCTGTGATTTACAGATGGTGTAGACAGAAAGACTTTTCAATAGGTCAAGATAATACAGACTCAGAAACATTAGTGTATTATCTGAGGTAAATTATCTTCAATTATGTTTAGTGATGGTGATGGAAATTAAATTTTTAACATGTAGTACAATATAACAATAAAATGACCAACTGATTGATTCTGAATGAAGCTCAAAACAAAGTTTCTGCTCACAAGTAATATTGAAGTCTTTCATGTCAAGAATGCTGCTCTCCTTAGACAGCAGCATCAAAAATGCACTACCTGTTTTTTGTGTGTTTTTTGTTTGTTTTGTTTTGTTTGTTTTTTTTAATAAATGTTAAATCGAGCAAATTGGTTTTATAGAAATGAGGTCATGACTTTTTTGGTTAGTTTTTTTTTTTTTTTACATTTTTGATTGTATTATTGTTTCTACTACGTTAACACAATATATATTACAATGGTTTAGATTATTAAACATAATTAATAGTTTTATTAAGAATTTTTAAAGACTAAGATTAAAAGTCTGAATAGTTAAAACACTAAAATATATAAATAAAGGCCATTTGGAAAGTATTTAAAATAAATAAAATGGTGTCGATGTTTTTTTTTAAGTGCAGTGAAGTACATTGATCGTAGAGTCTCAAGAGATTCATAGAATGAAACATCAGGTGGATTTGTTTCTGACCAAAATACATGTACATGTTGGCATACAATGGAAGTATTAAAGTTTATTTCCTTTTTTCCATTAATCATCAGTCATTAGTCTGAAGGGACATATTTCCATATTTGTATTTGCTGCAGTGTTTCAATCTTCAGTCCTCTGATTTCACGTAGAACATAGTCCCTAAGGGATGGTTGAAAGCCCACACATCCTCACTGCTGGCTGGTTTGGCTCACTGGGATTTGAAATGGGGACAGAGGGTGTTTTCTTAGGGACAGATCAAGTCTCCCCCATCAGCCCAGAAACACACAACCCTGCCCCATTGGGGCACCTACTCACTAAAGAAAGCTCTGACGAAGCGCTTGACCGATAGGAATGCATAAAATCAATTTGGAAGGTGTGGAAGAGCCATGTCATTTTGAAATCAAGAGGGAATACAGCAGTCCAGTTGTGCATACGGCAATGGGAAGCACATTCTCATTGGTCAACAGATTTGTTTGCCCTAGAAGCAAATGAAAACATATAGTATTATTTGTACTAAATGCAATTACAACCCGAATTCCGGAAGTGTTGGGACGTTTTTTTATATTTGAATAAAATGAAATTAAAAGAATTTCATACCACATGAGCCAATATCTTATTCACAATAGAACATAGATAACATAAATGTTTAAACTGAGAAATTAAAAAAAAAAAAAAAATTGCACAAAATGAGCTCATTTTAAATTTGATGCCTTCTACAGGTCTCAAAATAGTTGGGACGGGGGCATGTTTACCATGGTGTAGCATCTCCTCTTTTCAAAACAGTTTGAAGACATCTGGGCATTGAGGTTATGAGTTTCTGGAGTTTTAGTGTTGGAATTTGGTCCTATTCTTGCCTGATATAGGTTTCCAGCTGCTGAAGAGTTCGTGGTCGTCTTTGATGTATTTTTCATTGCCAAATGTTCTCTATAGGTGAAAGATCTGGACTGCAGGCAGGCCAATTCAGCACCCGGACTCTTCTACTACGAAGCCATGCTGTTGTAATAGCTGCAGTATGTGGTTTTGCATTGTCCTGCTGAAATACACAAGGCCTTCCCTGAAACAGACGTCATCTGGAGGGGAGCATATGTTGCTCTAAAACCTTTATATACCTTTCAGCATTCATAGTGCCTTCCAAAACATGCATACCGTATGAACTTATGCACCCCATACCATCAGAGATGCTGGCTTTTGAACTGAACGCTGATAACACGCTGGAAGATCTCCCTCCTCTTTAGCCCGGAGGACACAGCATCCGTGATTTCCAACAGGAATGTAAAATTTGGACTCGTCTGACCATAGAACACTTTTCCACTTTGAAACAGTCCATTTTAAATGAGCCTTGGCCCACAGGACACAACGGCGCTTCTGGACCATGTTCACATATGGCTTCCTTTTTGCATGATAGAGCTTTAGTTGGCATCTGCAGATGGCACGGTGGATTGTGTTTACCGACAGTGGTTTCTGGAAGTATTCCTGAGCCCATTTAGTAATGTCAATGACAGAATCATGCCGATGAGTGATGCAGTGTCATCTGAGGGCCCGAAGACCACGGGCATCCAACAAAGGTCTTCAGCCTTGTCTCTTACGCACAGAGATTTCTCCAGTTTCTCTGAATCTTTTGATGATGTTATGCACTGTAGATGATGAGATTTGCAAAGCCTTTGCAATTTGACGTTGAAGAACGTTGTTTTTAAAGTATTCCACAATCTTTTTACACACTCTTTCACAGATTGGAGAGCCTCGCCCCATCTTTACTTCTGAGAGACTCTGCCTCTCTAAGACATCCATATTATAGCTAATCATGTTACAGACCTGATGTCAATTGACTTAATTAGTTACTAGATTTTCTCCCAGCTGAATCTTTTCAAAATTTCTTGCATTTTCAGCCCTTTGTTGCCCCCGTGCCAACTTTTTTGAGACCTGTAGCAGGCATCAAATTTGAAATGAGCTCATTTAGTGGATAAAAGTGTAAAATTTCTCTGTTTAAACATTTGTTATGTTCTCTGTGTTCTATTGTGAATAAAATATTGGCTCATGTGATGTGAAAGTCTTTTACTTTTCATTTTATTCTAATTTAAAAAACATCCCAATATTTCCGGAGTTTGGGTTGTAGTTACATAAGAGTGTTTGTTAGCACTTAAGACAGGGATACTCAAATCTGGCTCGCGAGATCCACTTTCCTGCATAGTTCAGCTCTAACCCTAATCAAACACACCTGAACATGCTAATCAATGTCTTCAGGATCATTAGAAAATCACAGGTAGGTGAGTAATTTGTCATTACTTCGTAAAATCTGTGGTTGTTATAACTTTATGAGCAAAAAATATGGTAGCAACATTTAATTTTTACATATTTAACTTCAATTTATAGGGAAAAAAAGGAATATATATTTTATATATCAAAAATCTATTTTTGTCAGTTTACAAATTTTCATTGTAAATTATAAGAAGACTTGTTCTTTTTTAATTCTGTAACTTTACTATATAATTACATGGAATGTCCCATTAGATCTCTTACAGTTTTAGGGAAACTTACTGTTAACCAATTCACAAGTTTTTACTTATGAAAAGTATTTTTTGCTTGTTTTTTTAAACCATTAAAATTATGATCATTTTGGTTAGGAATTGCCATGAGAGTGTGTTGTACTAGACTGTAACATAAAGAGCAGGAAATGAGGCTGATCAAAACCTTGATTGTCAAGCTGTTCCCCAAAGTATTCCCTGACATTGAGAGACTGAACAGACACAGAAATTGTGGATCCAGAACTGAGCCTGAAGTGTTTCATTCTAATTTATCTGTGCTCTGGGACTAAAACCCACTTTACAACAAAAACATTCAGTGATACGCTACAAAGATAAATACATTCTGCAACATTACACAATATATCTCTACATTAAATGTGCCTAAATTAGATGTCTTGCCAAATGGGCAAAATGTTAGATGCCAAATGGGCGTCCACACATCCATGCAAACCATTTGCTCTTAGTGTGAAGAATAATACAACAAAATTTTTGCACTATAAAGAATCCCTTTTGTACAATAAAAAGATTCCATTGATGCTAAAGGTTTTTCATTGAAAAACAGATACCAATAATGAACCTTTATTTTTAAGTGCGTGTGATCCATTCACTCTCCGTCAGCAGTGCTTTGGTCAACAGCAGCACATTAAATGACATGTTGACTTACCTTTTGGAGCCAGTGGGTGTAATTTTCCATGGCAAGCTCCAGGTGTTGGATCCGCTGGTTCAAGCAGCTTTGCTTCCCCTGTGGAGATTCTTTCTGGACACTGTTACCTTCATAATTACCATCATGTTCTTCTGACCAGATACCAGTCCTGCTCTCTTCAGGTTCTGGCAAAATGAAGGTGTAGCTACATTCTCCATGCTGAACAGAGTTTAAATGCTGACTGCTGCCACCAGAAACATCTGTTAATTTATCCACAGGTGAATCTTCAATGCTTGATGTCCTCACCAGCAATAACGTCAAATGCAGAAGAATCTTGATCTTCATCTTCATGGCAAAACAGGTACAGACTGCCAAATCTTCTTGCACATATTAAATGAGTGATCGTCTCTAAATAAACATATTTAGGAGATGTGTCCATCTAAACATACATTTTTTCCAGAAACTACATATGATTTCTCTTCTCAAACTGAAGTGTTTACCATTGAGACGCCAATCCTCTGTCCTGCTCCAGTACCATAGAACAAGTGATTGCCACCTCTGTCTTCAAAGTGAACTCTAGGCATGTGCTGTACATGTGTGAGAGAGTGAACAGTGAGTTTTGTAGACTGTGTGTTCAGAAAAGACGGTTCTATCTACAGACGGCTGGTCAGAGTGTATGTATGTGTGTGTGTGTGTGTGTGTGTGTGTGTGTATTTTAAAGGGGTCTGAGTGTTGTAAGAGTAAACTGCAAACAGACTGTGTGACTGTGCAAGAATGTGTGAGTGAGAGCATGTGTGTGTGTGTTCGCTTTTATAGCAGAAATAGACATATAAGGCAAGTGCAAACATTTAACTCTATAGAGCAAAGATCATGCTAATGATTAATGGTGTGGCGGGATATAAACCACAACTAGAATAATGCCATTTGCACTGTTACAGTATGGTCATTGGCCATACAAAATTATACACTATTGATATACCCCACTCTGTAATGCTCACCTTCCATATACTTATTCATTTGCACCTTATGCTATATTTACAGCAATTTGCATTCAGCTGGTCTCTGTTTTTTTCTCTACCTCATTACTTGCATTCTGTACAATAATTTATATATACATATATACAGAGTTGGGTATAAGGCGTTACTCAGTAATGCGTTACTGTAATTACTTTTCCTGGTAACGCAGTAATGAGTTACATTTTAAATTTGTGTAATTTGATTACAGTTACTAATGTCAATAAAATTACGTTACTTAAGTTACAAATGCAGTGTTAAAAAATATGAAGTAAAAATCATGTTTTGCGCGTCAGTATGCCCTTTAATAAATCACCGGAGAATGGCAGCTAAAATGAGAGTCCTACAACATTTAGATGCAATGAAAGGTTGCCTATCATATTTCAAAATGTTGCACTTGACATATATTTTAGTCTGGCATTATAGTTTGGGAAAAGTTCAAAAAGTGAATGTGTAAAAGTTTGTCACAGTGAAGGCCATTGCACACTGAGTCCGAATTTTTCGTCCGAAATTTTCGCACGTTGAAAAATAAATACGACCTCACGTTATGTCAATCACGATTTGCACACTGTCTCCGAAATTTTCGTCCATCAAAAAAAAATTCGGATCGGGTTCGATTTTTTTGCGTTTTTCGCATCCGTATAAAGCATTTTGAGATGCTTTGAGAAGGTGTTTTGACAATTCA
>JAFVLL020008341.1:0-10175 GCA_021397915.2 Tor tambroides
CAGTGCTTTCAAGGTCATCTTCCTCCATTTCAAAACAAGCGTGTGTTCAAAATGTAAAGAAATGCTTATATTACTATACTGGCCATCGGAGCGAAACAACCCCGTGACACCACATGCTGTGGTACTGCAAGATGGCGGCGCCCTTGCTCCAAAAGCTATAACAAAACAACCTTTTTTCTTTAAAATGGTTACATTAATCATGTTTGTTATATATGTTTTAATCAAAGTGGAAATCACTTTACTAAATAATGTAAACTTAACTGACTGCTTCACTTCCACTTTACATCAGCGCAGCCAGCGAAGGATCGAACGCTTTGAGTGAGCGCTCCTTTTTTAAACAACCAAAAAATGGCTGTTTCGTTGTCTGTTGAGGAAGTACAGACGATCCTCTCGTTGATAGCCGAGGAGTGGATCCAGTGAAAGCTTGATGGAGCGACGCGGAATTAAAAGGTTTTTCAGGAGTCACGGCAGTAGAAGCGGCACAACTATAACGACACATGAATAATCCTGCCCACTCTAAAGCGGTACTAAACTGCAGTGGAAATGCGACCCGAACCAAGCCGTGCCGTGCAGTACTGAGCCGTGCCGAGCCGAGTCGTACCACGCAGTGGAAAAGCGCCATTAATGTCACAAAATATCTGAACTTCTTAAAATTGCAGTTAAATTCAAATTCTTACTTCTATTTGAAAATGATCCAACTCTTACATTCTACATGTTCTGCATTCAAATAATGCAGCAGTTTTCAACTTAAGTCCATTTCACTTTTGACTCATGTCTTGAACACAGCTTACTTAAGCGGCACGCTAATCAACAAGCACTTGTTTCACTGCATTAAGTGTGTCATCCAGACCTCCAGACCTCAAGAGACATCACTGAGGATACCTGACTAGAGCACAAAAATTATTCATGTTGTCTCCCGTCTGCCTGTGCATGTGGGTGTCCCTGAGCTTGTGACGGGGGACTCGCTGTTCTATAGGCCAGCATAATGTATACATTAAGAGTGGCAGAGAGAAAGAAAACAGCGAAGGAAGAAGTCATGAGCTCTCCCAGCCAAGGGAACAGTGGGTTGCCATAGAAATTGGAGATAGAGAGAGAAAAGAGGGAGAGGTAGAGAGTTACCCATAGCAACAGAAGCTTCAAAATAGCAGTGCCGTGTCCTGCTCGGGCAAGCAGAGCGGACTGCAGCATTTTTCCAAATTTTTTTTCCCTCCCACCTTCTTTACCACATCCCCCTTTTCCTCTATCACCTCTCTGTCAAGGAAAAAGTGAGAGACGGTGAGAGGTGGAGATGAAAAACTCTAAGAATCCTTCAAATCTTATCCTGCATTCACCAAGCTCTTTTTTTTTTTTTGGCTTCCTCAATTCTATGTGTGTACCATTTCAAAAAAAAAAAAAAAAAAAAAAAAAACTGTGGTGGTACTGTGATGGAACCTGGATTCGAGTATATCTCAGAGTAAAACAAGGTATTTAGCAAGAAAAAAATGTGGTATGAGTCTTTTAGGTGTAATGAACTTTTATTTATATTGTGAATTGATTGGATTGTGAAAAGTGGGTGTTACATATCAGAATGGAGCCAGATGGCTGGAAGGAGGGATTGAAAAGTTGTTTCAGTTATTATATTTTAATGAAAGATTTCAATGTTTTTTTTTAGTTTTTTTTTTAGAATAAGTACCAGTGTTCCATGCACATTAAGACTAGTAACATGCATTAAAAAAGTAAATAGGAGCTATTTGAATAGGGATTTGAATTTCAAACTGACTTTAGAGAGTTTATCCACAGGTGAATATAAAGACATGAGCTTCATGACTCACAGAGCCCACTTCCTCCCACCGATACACTCAATGCCACGCTTCATCTCCATGATGTGACAATCCATGAGGTGTCATACAGAATGACCAGACAGCTCCAAGAGCTGAACTCATTAGTGGATACTGAGTCTCTCTTCAGAGATACCAGAGAGAGACAGAGAGAGATGAATTGCATGGTTGAAGGAGAGAAGGGAAAAAAAGTAATCCAAAGCATCATAGCACATCAATTGACACGCACAGTATTGCAAATGAGAAAGCGCAATAAACAACTGCCTCAGCGAGTGAATATTGCACCCTGACTCTTGCCTTGGAATACTGATCACGCTGCCTGTGAACAGCCCTTGTGTGCATTTCAAGTGCCCCCAACTCCATGAAAAGATGCTATGTTTTTCCTCCTCTCTCCTTCAGCCCTGTTATTCATGTTTTGTTGTCTTCCCTTTTTATATCTTAGTTCAAAAGGGAATACTTTTGATGTCAAGCCAAACCAGTGCTTCTCTTCAAACCACTAAGAAGGAGAATTTTGTATTTTTGTAATGTTTTGTATTTTACATTATTAATGTTATTTGTTAATTAATAAACTTATTTATTTATTGTTTATAGAAAACATTGTACAGGTCCTATCATGCTTTTGATTTATTTTATTTTATTTTATTTTATTGTATTCTTTTTAGAGGCATATGTGGTTAGAGATTCACTAAAATAGATGTCGGATCCAACTCCAGAAATGTTGGATGTGAATTTGTCTTTTTCGGACGAAAATGACCACAGGCCAGAATGATATTGACACAATATTGATAAAATTAATAAATATATGCAGTGTCCGAAAGTGCTTTTATTTTGTGTTTTCAGAATCTTACTACCTGAATTCCAAAAATGTTGAGACGTTTTTTTAAATTTGAATAAAATGAAAACTGAAAAAAACCTTTCAAATCAAATGAGCCAATATTTTATTCACAATAGAACATAGAGAACATAACAAATATTTAAACGGAGACATTTTACACTTTTATCCACTAAATGAGCTCATTTCAAATTTGATGCCTGCTACAGGTCTCAAAAAAGTTGGCACAGGGGCAACAAAGGGCTGAAAAAGAAATACATTTTGAAAAGATTCAGCTGGGAGAACATCTAGCAACTAATTAAGTTAATTGACATCAGGTCTGTAACATAAAAGGCATGTCTTAGAGAGACAGAGTCTCTCAGAAGTAAAGAAGGGCAGAGGCTCTCCAATCTGTGAAAGAGTGTGTAAAAAGATTGTGGAATACTTTAAAAACAATGTTCCTCAATGTCAAATTGCAAAGGCTTTGCAAATCTCATCATCTACAGTGCATAACATCATCAAAAGATTCACAGAAACTTGAGAAATCTCAGTGCGTAAGGGACAAGGCCGAAGACCTTTGTTGGATGGCCATGGTCTTGGGGCCCTCAGACGACACTGCATCACTCATCGGCATGATTCTGTCATTGACATTACTAAATGGGCCCAGGAGTACTTGCAGAAACCACTGTCGCTAAACACAATCTGCCATGCCATCTGCAGATGCCAACTAGAGCTCTATCAAGCAAAAAGGAAGCCATATGTGAACATGGTCCAGAAGCGCCGTCGTGTCCTGTGGGGCCAAGGCTCATTTAAAATGGACTGTTTCAAAGTGGAAAAGTGTTCTGTGGTCAGACAAGTCCAAATTTGACATTCTTGTTGGAAATCACGGACACCGTGTCCTCCGGTCTAAAGAGGAGGGAGACCTTCCAGCGTGTTATCAGCGTTCAGTTCAAAAGCCAGCATCTCTGATGGTATGGGGGTGCATACGTGCATACAGTATGGGCAGCTTGCATGATTTGGAAGGCACTATGAATGCTGAAAGGTATAAGTTTTAGAGCAACATATGCTCCCCTCCAGACGACGTCTATTTCAGGGAAGGCCTTGTGTATTTCAGCAGGACAATGCAAAACCACATACTGCAGCTATTACAACAGAATGGCTTCGTAGTAGAAGAGTCTGGGTGCTGAATTGGCCTGCCTGCAGTCCAGATCTTTCACCTATAGAGAACATTTGACGCATCATTAAACAAAAAATACGTCAAAGATGACCACGAAATCTTCAGCAGCTGGAAACCTATATCAGGCAAGAATGGGACCAAATTCCAACACCAAAAACTCAAACTCGATGCCCAGACATCTTCAAACTGTTTTGAAAAGTAGAGGAGATGCTACACCATGGTAAACATGCCCCCGTCCCAACTATTTTGAGACCTGTAGGAGGCATCAATGAAATGAGCTCATTTTGTGCATAAAACTGTAAAATTTCTCAGTTTAAACATTTGTTATATTCTCTATGTTCTATTGTGAATAAAATATTGGCTCATGTGATTTGAAAGTCTTTTAGTTTTCATTTTATTCAAATTTAAAAAACGTTCATACATTTCCGGAATTCAGGTTGTAAATATTTCTGAACTATTTGACATCATAATCTGCTTAATTCCAGGTTAAATTGCATTTTAAATCACAGATATGGGATGAATTCAGGTCAATCGGTACAAATTTTGCTATTGAGATGACTCAATAGAATAGAAAAGATGTCCCACTTAATTTGAATTCACACTACATGCAATATATCATATATATTGATGGTTCTTTGCGGGTGAATATGGACATTAAACAGTCTGTACCAGTGAAAGTATTTGCCTGCATGTATAAAAAGAGTCAAATGCTCCAACATTTCATGCTTTTACAAGCAAGCCATAATTTCCTCATTTGGTTGCATTTATTTCATCATTACACAAAATGTTTGGCACTGTACACTCTTAGAATAGTCTCTGCCTCTTCATTTACCTCTCTCACAAACTTTTACTGTCACAACCAGCGAAAACTCGTATAGTCTCACAGTAATCATTTTCATTTGAGGATAGCTTTGCCTACACAGCAAAGCTTGCTTTAACTCTGTATGACTCCAGTAGGATTACCATTGACTTAATGTAGATTAATGTTAGAGAGAGCGGGCTGTGTCAACACATACCTCGCTATATGTTACATTCTATAGGCTGAGCAGTCATGCAGGCAATTTATATGCTAACCAAGTGGACTCTGGAGAACTCTTCTGTTTGAGAATTGTTAGCCCAGACATGGTGGCGCTGCAGGTGTTTGGCTAAAGCAGGGAAGTGTTTGAAGTGACAACTGTATAAGTATACTGTTAATGTGGATCTTTTAGATTCACTTGCAAATTTGTGAATAAAGTCATTATTTTTGTTTTGTTATTTATGTTTATGTTTTGTTATTTATGTTTTGTTTTGTTTTCTATCCCGTTAATGCTAAATATTGAATGGAAAAGTCAGATTTTGATGGGAATGTATAGTATATTTTAATATGTTAAATATAATTTAATTTAATATAATATTTTTTTATTTTAATATAAAATATTTTAATGCTTTTTCATAATATCCATCTTCATATAAAAGTGGGATTACTTCTAAAGAACCCATCCATCCATCAATTAATTCATTAATGCAGTCATGCTATTGTTCAGTCTGTTCAGCCATTATGAAATATAGTCATTCTTTACAAACGTTTGCCAGCAGGATGGCCACACTATATAGGATTATGAGAATGGTAGCAAGCATACGCGAGAGCGAGAAAGCTGTGCTTGGCCTGGTATCAGTTACTTCCATTGTTTTCTGTGCGAACAGGATTACTGTGTTATGATATACAGCCTTGTCACCTCATTCCTTCTGAGCTATTCATAAAGCGCTACCTCTCTCTCTTTACCTAATGCACACACACAAAACAACTCCCATTCACAAATATCCAACAGCAGCATCTGTTGTAAAGGCCACCCATATTTTGATCGCTCTACGTGCGGAAATGATGAACAACGACAGTAATCGCAATGGAAAATGAAATATTTGATGCACAGTAATTGTTTATCTAAAACTAAGTCGTATTTTACAGCATAGCAAGAAGCAAACTGGTGTTTATGTATTGTTATCTGAAGACATTTGATACCCTGACCTATAATTATGCTAGAAAATAGTAGCAGTAAGTGTTCATGTGGGGGAATAAAAAAAAAATAATAATAAAATAAACTCAGGGGCAGTTGCTGGGAAAATATGAACTCTTTAAATGGCGGCTCGCAATGATGTCCTCTCAGCTTAGCTGCTGGTTATTCATTTTTTTTTTTTTGTGTATTTGCATTATTATTTATTTATTTACTTACTTAACCCTCAATCTTTTTGAACTCTTTCATCATGAGAAGCAAGATAGAGTGAGAGAGGAAGAGCTAACGGAGATGCTTCGTCTTGTCCTGATTCATTTTTCATAGGCTATTGATCATTATTTTTACACTTTTCTGGATGGGAATTTGCATAATTATTCAAATGTTTGCTGGTGCTGTAGGTTAGAAGATTGGCTTTGAGGGAGGGGCTGTTTTTGCAGAGCGGAGTGCAGTAGAGGAGGGAGGGTCTGAAGGTTGTGTACAGTTATTCATGTGTCAGCGTGCAATCGTTGGAATTGATTTATGTATTTGTGTATTTTTTTTCTCTGAAGGAGCTGGGGCATGATGGGATTGGATTGCTGTAGCTAATTCATTTCAGCTGCATCAAACTGCTAGAGAGAAAGCAAGAGGAGGCTTTGTCACTTTAGCTTAACTTTTGGGTTAGCACATGTTTATGTATTGTTGACAGAGAGAGAGGGCCCCGCCGAAACAAATAGTCTCTATGCTAATCTATGCTACTTTGGCTTGGAGGACTGGTTTAAACATGTGGTTAACCAAATTAGCTGGTGAAGCTTGTTGACCAAAGTAATCTTAGTTGTGTTAAGCTACTTGATGGGAACAACATCATTCAAAATCCAACATTGGCTGGTTACTGTGTGCTAATATTTTTAGCAAGGGAGGTGCTAATCATGCTAAAAACAGATTACGTTTATATTGTATATTAGTTAATGCATTAAATTTGTCAAAAGTGACAGTAAAGATATTTAAAATGTTACAAAAGATTTCTATTTTGAAGAAATGTTCTTTTGAACCATCAAATAATCCAAAAAAAAATAAAAATAAAAATAAAATAAAATAATAATAATAATACAAGGGTTTATACACTCTAAAAAATGCTAGGTTGTTTTAACCCAACTTTCATTCAAATATGGACTAACCCAACTTTTGGTTTAAAAATTTAATGTAAATATTTAACCCAACAGCTCGGTTAGTCCATATTTGACCCAAAGTTGGGCTGAAACAGCCCAGCATTTTTTTAGTTGTTAATGTTCTAATGTTCTTGAGCACCAAATCAGCATATTAGAATAATTTCTGAAGGCTCATGTGGCGTAATGGCTGCTGAAAACTATATTTGAATAGAAAACAGTTATTTTAAAATGTAATATTTTTTTCACAATATTACTATTTTTACTGCAGTTTTGCCTGAATAAATGCACATTGGTTCGCATAAGAGACTTGGATCTAAAATATAAATAAATTAAAATGAGGCATTTCATATTATTTTTTAGACTTTTTACAACTTTTTGTTGCTTTGTACTCCACAAGTGTACAGAAATTATGTGTGAAAATCAAAGACTTGGAAACTTGCGCCTGTCATTTTAAAAACTGACATTGCATACAATATATAATGCAAATAGTCTGGCAGTCACTGGCTGTGCTTCGAAAGGTCAGTGGCACTGGGGTCAGAGTCAAAATTGTTTGAACTTTGAGTGCTGTGTTGACCATTTGACCATTGGGTAACACTGTAGTTGACAGACACTTCATGCCGCAGAGTTCAAGAGCTTGAATGACCAGCTAATGAGTTGCTTGGACCATCTAGAAACCAGGCACCATATTCCAAACACTATTTTAGCTAGATTTCCAGCAGAATTACCATGCATAACCTTATAAAGCGACTTTTATTGATATTAGTCATTGTTCTCACTGAAGCTGAATAATATAACACCATGTGGTCCATTTTAGAATGTGAAGGCCTGTTTCAAAGTGGCACTATAAACTAAATAAAAGAGCCAGTTTTTCAACAAAACATCATGCTAATGTTAGCTTCAAGGTAACCGAGATGATGCTGTGTGCAGTTCATTTCAATAAAACGTCAACTGTAGTACATAAAACCCTGTAGATGTGTTTTCCCATGCCACACTTCAGCCTCGGAATACTGCTGTTGCTTTTGAGATGAGAATAGTGAATGGTGAATATTAAACATATTGAATGAATCATTCAATAAAAACTGCTGTTCTGAACTATTGACCATATCCTCCGGTTATGCAAAGGAAGGCCTTTGCTGAAAGCCATGGTGGGTAGGTGTATTATTGTCTTTCTGCAGTTGTAGTTGATGTAATGTTCCTGTGAAAGCAGATTTTGAAAAATAAACAAGAAAATCCTGAGCAGGACGCGAGATTAGAGGAGAACTGAGCGAGCGCTGGACTGGGGAGGTTTTGACCGTATGTGTTGGAGTGTTTATCTCCCGCTTCTGCACGAGGAAGATGAGGCGGTTTCTCTCCCTGCCTCTTTCTGCCTCTCTTTGATTAGATGGAGCCCTGAGCTCTTCCTCGCTCTGCTCTCCCAAATGCTGCATATTCCACAAAGGCATTTTACATTTTTAATGAAATTAAAAACATGTAAAGAGAGCACTGTTTCTTTCACTGTCTGCCGCTCACAACTACTTTGCTCACTAATCCGCTGCTGTGGAGCTCTCGAATCCTCCCTGTTTTTTCCCCTTGTCTTTCCTTTCCCCTCGCTTTCTTGCTTTCTCATGTGGAAAATCTTTTTTTAATTTTTTATTTTTTTTTCCGTTTGTGGCAAGCTTCCGTTCCTCACAGCCAAAAACTGCTCTTTTTTGGAAATGTTTATTTAAAAAAAGCAATCATGTAAACAAGTGAGCTTGTAGTCATGGACAGTTGCTGGTTTGAATGTGTGCTATAAATGTTGTGATGTGTCAGAATTTCATACACTAGGACATGTTTCAAAGAGTTTTGTTTATTGTCATTATTTTTATTTATTTATTTTTCCCCAAATGCAGTTTCTGTTCTAGTTAAAGGGATAGTCACCTAAATATTAAAACTGTTTGCTGATTATATTCTGTAATAAGTTCTTTTGAACTATTAGAATGATTTCTGAATGTAGTAATGGATACTGAAAATTCAGCTTTGCCATCACAGGCAAAGTTATTGTCTAAATCTTATTGACTCCAAACTTTTTGAATAGTGCATGTGAATAACAGGCCAAAATTCATGCCGTTATTGAGATATTACTCAATAATATTGAAATTTGGGTGTTAAATTCCTTGATTTTTTTTTTTTTTTGGCTACTTGCTAGGTTAACTCTGGCTTGCTTGTTGGTTAGAACTCAATGACAAGGGAAATGGTTTAATTTAAAGAAAAAATATTTACATGCTATTGTGGTCACACTCTGCTGGGTGTGATTCTGTTATAATTAGCCCAATTCGATTGTAATTGGTCTTTGTTCTCTGAAACAATAACACATTCATTTTGGAAAATTACAATGTAGCTGTTGCTATTTGCTTTTTTAACAATCAGCTACAGCAAATGAGGAAGAGAATATTCAAAAGTACTTTGGCAGAACCATGATATCAGATGGTAATGCCATGTTAATTTCACATTCATGTACCATAGTATTTACATGGTGCTCCCAGGTACCAGATTTTGGTACTACACATTTCAAAATATATTTTCATGTATTTTCCTTTTGGGTGCACCTCAGTTATGTTGATAAAAGTGAGGTGAAATTACAATATTTTTTTTTCCTCCTTGCTTTTGAGAGCTTCTAGTGCAGCTGACCTTCATGTAACACGACCTCTCCAACTTGTGTCAACTTGTTCTCTTCCTGTACCAAGAAACCATTCTTTAAAAAACTTGTTTTCTTTTCAGTTTTGCACTTATACCCCTGTACACCTCAGATTCATTTATTTTCCTGAATAATTAAGATAATTTGTATGAGTAATTTTCCAGTCTGTGGAGGTTTGTCTTGCACATACACAAGTGTCTAATGTGTAATCTAACTTTTGTGAGTACTTAAATTGTTTTCTGCCCTTATTCATTGTAAAAATATTAAGGAATTTTAGCTCTGGTTAAGCTTTTATTATGAATTTTTAGCTTTAGGGAATTTAAATATTGAAATTAGGGTTGATTTGATATGATTAATTGATATTAATCAAAACGTCCGATTTATACTTTATTAACAATCGTCCCGCGATTTGTTATATCAGTATATCTGTAAAGGTTTGTTATCTTATTCGGGGCCAACGAAAAGATAAACCAAAATAGTACTTTATGTAAACTTATAAGCATAGGCAACGGTTTCTAGGCACATTGTTTGATCTGAAAATTACACAACAGAAAACAGATTTCTTTTGATGAAAGAAA
>JAFVLL020008342.1:0-49288 GCA_021397915.2 Tor tambroides
GGTTGCCTCCAGAGAGGCTGTGATGGGAGCCGGGTTTAGGGTTGAGCAGGCTGCCATTTAGCTTCCACCTACAACACAAAGGAGTTCACAGTTCACAGAGATTTCAATATGAACTCATTTCTCATCACAACCTAACTGTCATACCAAATCTTAGATTGTAGCTCTATAAAAACTGAAATACTGTTAAAATTGAGACAAGATAGCTTTGTGACAACTGTATATAACACTGAATGAATATACTGAATGTATTTCTTAGTAGCTAATATATTTGTATTCATTGGCAAATTAATTTATACACTTTGTAAAATACAGAATAAATTGGCTTCTAAAATAATGCTGCAAATCTTCAGGGTTACAAACTTTGCATTCAGTTTCAACTAAGAAAACACATGGCCGGAAGCAGGGTGGAATTGGTGTTACCAATTGTTCTGCACAACTATCAAGTGTCATCAGACCAGTGAGTACAAATCTGGGCTGTTGAAACCAAACCTCCACGTGTGATCCCACATAAAGAGAACCAGTGAACTGCACTGAGTTACTAAGATCCACAATTATTAGACTCCAAAGTAAAGCACTTAGTACACTACACTAACTCCAAAGGGATTGTCCTTGCAATTAGTGCACTGTAAAGTGTTTTGCATAAAAAGTGTCTGCTAAATGAAAAGCAACCAGCTGTAGTCCTGATAAATTCAGAAGCTTGTTTTTTTTCCCGCCATACCAAGATTAATGCCCAGAATGGCACGGCTTGTGACCATCCATCTTGCTGAACACAAAGTCATACAGCATCAAATGTGAGCTTTATCATGGCAGAGCACCAATCAAAACTAATATTTGCAGTGAGCACCCACATATTCTATTGCATACAATGTGATTACTACAGGAATTTAGTGAGATTACTGAAGGATAGAATTCATTTAAGTTATCATCGGATTCTCCAACCCTTCAAACTGCCTTATTAAAACAAACAAGCTGCCAAATCAATACAAAAACTCACATATACAGCAGACTTTGAAATATTGCTGTCTTTTTTATCATTAACAGTGGTAATAGTATGATAACTGCATTTTGTTCACAAGGTTATATGTATGTGTGTTATGAGAGACTTTTGTATTTTTGTTTTTAATCAAAATAAAACTGAAATTGTGATATGGGTTTATGACTTATTCAATCGTAATGGCTGCGATTTAATCAAGTGAAGCGAAGCACTGTGTTTTTTTATACATGAGGACTGTTTGAGTGTATTTTTTGATATTATTCTTTTTTTTCTTAAATACATTTTTTTACTGTTTACTTTTATTTTACAGTGAAATATTACAAACTTAATAATAACAATAGCATTTATTTGATTTGATTTGTTATTAATATATAAACCACAAACATTTTGGCCAAATTGTACAGTCCCAGAAACAAGCACAGCAAACCTGATTTTTTTTTAAAATCAAATTTCAAATCAAAACTTTTATCAGAAATTGCAATTACATTTCCACATAAATTATGCAGCCCAAGATCTATGTTCTATAGGAGAATCCTGTCTAACAGCTTAAGTTATTAATAACCAATGATTATCCTTTAAACAGAAATATTTCACTCTAAGAATTTAAAACCATATCACAAACAGGCTGATTTTACTGATGTCCCTGCATGGTTCAATAACTAATATTTGAATAATTTCTCTTACAACCTCCCACTGCAGCAACTTTACTTCCCCCTTATTTTTAAGAACCCATAAAATATGTCAAACAGATTTTCCTTCCCATGTTGACATATCAAAAGGCCTTATCCTTTTTTAAGCCAATATCAATCACTACATCAGCTGTCAGACTGCTTACAACCAATTTTACTTCTGTAATGTGATGGGACATATTTTTGAGTGAAACAGGATATTAAAAAATGTAGGGTGTGAGATGATTTTATCCATCAGTAATTGACTAGATCATGAAAAGTGGCCTCTAAATGACACTTTGGTGACAGCTCAAAAGGAATTTGAGACAGAAATTTTGAAGACTATCTACTATTTTTCCATTGGTATAACACGCACAGCTGAATCAGGAACCAAATTAGAACATACATGGGGTCAATTTGGATTTCATGTTGACTTCATATAGCCAACAACCTTCAGTTCAAGACACATGATAAACCATTTTTGCTTTGCTAGTCTGCGATATACGCAAGGTGCCCCTGCTTTGTGCCTGACAGGCTGATTAGCCTTACAGGCACAATATGGTTAGGGTTAGTGGCACGTTTAGGGTTACGTCCTCGACCGCCTGTCAGGAACAAAGCAGGGCACCTTCCACCAATCTCAGCTGCAGATGTTGCAGTAGACAGCATTTCACTGGGCAAAACTGGTATACATCCCTGCGAACAAGATAATTCATCAATTTAAACACCATTTAGGAGTACACTAACTTCAAGATATGGGGTCAGATTTACTAAACAGGGTAAATTAGCGTTAAAGCGCAATTCCATAAAAGCGCCGATGGAAGGGGAAAATTCTGTGTGTGATTTACTGACAATGCACACATTAAAGAACACAGACGCAGCCAGATCATTTCCATCATGACCAGCACAATCTACCAAGAGCAGCGCAAATTACTGGCTGCTTTAAGACATGCTTTTTTGGGGCGTTAAATAATGGTGCAAATACCAATAATTTGACAATCGCAAACGTTAGTAAATTGTGTTGCGTGATTCATTTTAATACTATCCTCTCATAAATTTTGTGTCTGAAAGGGAAACTCCTACAAATGCATGGTCAATAAAGTCAGGCGCAAAAATAAAGGTGTCCACGCCTTTTCAGCGCTAATTCTTCACTGCGAGTCTTTAGTAAATCCTGATAGTACTATTTTAACGCGAAAAGACGGTTTTATGCTGGCGCAAGCTGTTAGTAAATCTAGCCCATGAACTAAAATCCATAAAACTTCAGTTTTGATTTCAGGGTTTATTGAGATGACATCAAAAATGGCCTAATTTTTATGAATTCACACAATAGCTGGGTGCATTTTTAAAGGGATAGTCCACCCAAAAATTCATGTCGTCTTTCTTTCTTCTGTGGAACACAAAAGAAGATATTTTGAAGAATGTTGGCAACTAAACAGTTTAGATTTACATTGACTTCCATTATATGGACAAAAAAAAAACACAATGGAAGTCAGTAGGAACAGAAACTGTTTGGTTATCAGCATTCTTCAGAATATCTGAATGAGGGTGGGTATGTGATATTTTATGACAGAATTTTTGAGTGGACTATCCCTTTAACTAGTGAGAAAACTAATGTAAAATTGCCCAGTTCAGCATATGGTACATTCACACGTGCTTTTCTAAATGGTGTTTGTAGTTCGACATTTTGTTTTCTTTGTCTGTTTCACATTTGTATACAGATGCTTCTTATTTTCCTAAACAAAAACAGAATCTCCCTAATGCCCTCTGTGAGGCGAGTCATTTGCACACACAAAGACTCTTCACACCGGGTAGCGACTGCGTATCTATGCAAAGCTCAGAAATAATATGGGTGTAGCCCTACATCGCTTCTTTCAGGATTTCTGCTCTCACGTCTAATTTGAATCTAGTACCTCTAAATCAAAGACACCCACACACTCCCGTCCCCACGCCGAGTGTTTTCAAAAGACAAAAATGCAATAAATATTTCATATTTGTAGCCCATAGTGAACGATATTGCACGGTCTTCAGAGATGCCGGTAATTGATAGGAGTGGAGAGTTTCCAAATCTCAGGCTCAATAATAAGATGATTTCCCCTTCCTGTTAGTTTCCAAGTGCCCTTTTCTGCTCTGTTTGATCTTAGTGAGGCTGATGAAAAGAAAAACGAACGAGCGGTTGTTTCTGATTCTTGATTTGGCGATTTGCGAAGTGTAAAAGCACACTTGCAATTAGGAATAATGACAACACCACATCAAGTGCGATCGAACTTGTAAAAGAAACGTCGGTTGAAATGTCGCAAACGATATGTCGCTTCTAAGGCATCTAATTATATAAAATCGCATGGCATTGAAACAAGAGAAGGGCATGAAAGGATGTCATCAGTTATTACTAACCCCCTGTCCCTGGAAGAAATTGAGATTTCACCACCTACAGTTCCCATCTTGGGTGACAAAACATCCAGTTCGTGTCACAGACAGCCTGTGTTTTTTCTCTTTATCTCCAAGTTTTTGTGACACATTTGCATTTTCACACTACACCAATGCTTTGTTCTTGTTTCATTGTGGGGGCCAGAAATACCGCCGTGTTCTCCCAGAAAATGTAACAACTTCATTTCAAAAGATCAATTATCAGCATACAAATGAGAATGCTGCTATATGACAGCATGTCAAGAAACTTTGTGTAACCGTTAAAAAAACGGCCACTTCCCATCTGCTGCTGTAACTATGGCTACAGGCTCTCCTTTGATTGACAATTCTCCCTCAACTTCACGACGAGGTGATGCAAGGATGCTATATAGCATTCTCTAGTCTCCTTCATGTTTTAAGCTGAGGTTCTTGAAGTGAGGTAAAGAGGAGAAGTGAATTAGAATGAGAACCTAAGAGAGAGAAGGTGGGAAGTCTGAAGTATAAGGAGCAGCTGTCGTCTCAGATCAAGAGAACCAAGCAGTGTAATTTACAATAAGTTGTTAAACTTCAATTATACTGCCTTCTCCACAAGGAGTAGGTGTCACAAAGCTTCAGACCAAGGAAGGTTAACAGGGCTGTTCAATAAGCAATGATATACCAAGCTTTTTTGTGTTTTATTTTTGACATTTTAAGGAAAATCACATTGCCATGCATCCAAATTGAAAATTTTTGATCTTGTGCTTAAATGCTTGAAATTCATTTTCAAGTCAAATATGAATTTTGCCTACATGAACCACTGTTCAAAAGTTTGGGGTCGGTATTTTTTTATTTATTATTATTTATTTATAATTTTTTTCTATGGCTTTAGTTTTATTAGATCTGAGTGCTGCTTTTGATTTGGTTGATCCTGAGGTCCTGTTGACACGTTTGGACACATCTGTGGGCCTGCGTGGCACAGTCTTACAGTGGTTCCGTTCCTATCTGACCAACAGAAGTTTTAATGTTTGTATTGGTCATCAGTCTTCCTCTAGTATACCTCTTAACTGTGGAGTGCCACAGGGATCAATCCTTGGACCGGTATTGTTTACCCTGTATATGCTACCTCTGGCTTCCATTTTTAACAAATATAAAGTATACTTTCATCTATATGCTTATGATACTCAGATCTACTTTCCTTTAAAGCACAATGATAAAAACGGCCTACAATCGCTGTTGGCCTGTCTAGAAGAACTTAAGCTTTGGCTCTCAAGTAATTTTTTACATTTAAATGAAAATAAAACCGAAATAATTCTATTTGGGTATAAGGAAAATTGTGTTAGATGTTGACTGTGGCCCTCTGGCCCCATATGAAACTCAGTGTGCTAGAAATCTGGGTGTTCTATTTGATCATAACTTAAAATTTGATAAACAGATCAATGCTATTGTAAAATCATGTTTTTATCATCTCTGTCAACTTTCTAAAGTAAAACCCTTCTTATCACAGAGTAATTTCCAAACGGTGATCCATGCTTTTGTAACAACTCGCCTAGATTTCTGCAATTCACTTTATTATGGTGTTTCTTAGTCTTCTCTCTCCCATCTACAGCTAGTGCAAAATGCAGCTGCTAGACTTCTTTCTGGTACCCGCAAGTATGAGCCAGTAACCCCTATTTTATCGGCATTGCACTGGTTACCCATCAAATATAGAATTGATTTTAAAATTCTTCTATTTGTGTATAAAGCCCTCAATAATTTGGCCCCTCAGTACCTGACAGACCTGCTTCGTCCATACACCCCATCTAGAACATTGAGATCTAGTGATCTCTGTCTACTCATCGTGCCTAGATGTAGACTTAAAAAACGAGGTGATCGCGCTTTTGCGACTGCAGGTCCAAAACTCTGGAATAGTCTGCCTCTTCATATCAGACTAGCCCCCTCTGTTTCTGTTTTTAAGTCTGCTCTAAAGACATATCTCTTCTCTCTAGCTTTCAGTACCCCTTGATCATTGGTTGTATTGATGTTTTGTTAGTGCTGTGTTTTAAATTTGATAGTCTTCTTGTATCCATCTTATTTCTGTGCTTTTTATTCTACTCTGTACAGCACTTTGGTCAACCTTGGTTGTTTTTATATGTGCTTTACAAATAAATATTGTATTGTATTGTATTGTATTAATTTTTTAAAGATGTTTTTTGTTCTCAGCTGAATATTTGAAAGAAAAAATACAGTAAAACAGTAATACTGTCAAATATTATTACAATTGTAAATAAATGCTTATTCCTGTGTTGAAACATAGAATTTTCAGCAGCCATTACTACAATCTTCACTGTCACATGATCCTTCAGAAATCATTCCAATATGGTGATTTGTTGCTAAAAAAAATTCTTATTATTATTATCCATCTTGAAAATGGTTCCACAAATTTGTCTGATGAATAGAAAGTTTAAAAGAACAGCATTTATTTGAAATAGATATATTTTGTAACATTACAAATGTATTTAACTTAATGCAACTTATGGAATAAAAATCTAAATTTCTTTTTAAAAAATTGTATTATTTAAAAAATTCTTTATGACCCAAAACTTTTGAAATGTAGTTTATTAACATGTTTACAAAAAGACACATTAAATATTTTATTAATATTCTAAAATTCAAATGTGGAAAATAATACTAATTTAAAAACTTCTAAATGTTTGGTATGTGTTGTACAATTCAAGCTCATGAAATGTACACAAAATTGCTACAATTAAACAAACATTAATATAATATTAATCCAAGTCATAAGTATTTGTAACTCAAATCACTATTTTATGTCCATTAATTTATAGCCATACAATGAACAAAATAATATACATTGATCATCCTGTCAGGGTTTATTTTGTGATAATGACCAGCACATTATTTTTTAATTATTCAGGTCAAGAATATTATTCTGTATGACTGAATCAATCTGACTGCACTAGGTTATACCAACAAAAGTATTTTTTATGGGCCAGATCAGGTAGAAAGGCACTTTTTTACTTTAAAGTGTAGTTTGACATAAAAATAATAGTACTGAGGTATGATTACATAGGATCACAACATCAAACTCCTCGCCGCGGTGACAGCTTTAACCAGACGCTCCATTTGCTGAGCACATGCTTTACGTGCTCATGCACAAACAGACATTACATAGCAGACTATACAACACCATCTGGCTCAGGACACAGGAGAAGGTTTGAGGATCTGTTGCACACTTTAAGTCTTTCTGTATAACACATTCTTTACTAAAACCTACTTCCAAGAAGGTAGACACACACCAGATGCCTTAGCTCAAAAGCTACAATCACAGCTTTGATTATCCTCTGGGCTTGTGCATCAGCCTAAAGGGATAGTTCAACTAAAAGCATAAAAATTCTGCCATCAACCTCATGTCATTTTAAATGCATATTGTACGACTTTGTGGAACACAAAGATACATTTTACAGAATGTACTGACCAAACATTTGCATTTACTACGATTAGAAGAGCTTTCAATCTTCAAAAATGTCACCAAAACACTATAAAGTATCATAAAAGTCGTCCATTTGACTTGTGCACTTTATTTAAAGTCATCTGAAGTAATACAATAGCTGTATGTGGAACAGAGAAATTGAAGTCGCTATTCACTGAAAATGTTCCCCTCCTGTGAGCAATTAACTAGAGAACTGCCACAAAGATTTATGGTGCTTCTGTGTACTTTTTGAAGCTTCATTCTGAAGATTCATTATACTTGCATGAAAAAGCATGGCCAGTACATTTTTAAAATCTATCTGTTTCCACATAATATAGAACGTCATATACGTAGGTTTAGAAAGACATGGAGGCATTGGGGAGGCATGGGAGTAGTTCATGAGGTTGAACTTAATGCACTTTGAAAGTGATGGACACTAGAGCTGCCGAGAGAAGGACATTCATCAAAAGGCTCCATGATTCAAGCTTCCTGACAGGAAAGAGGAAGCTACTGATTAGCTTTTCCATTAAGCTTGATCAATTCTGGAACAGCACATATATCCGTCTTTCTGCAGCACATCTGAACAGTGTCAGGGGAACACGTTAATTTGAAGCTATCGAACCAGATGCTCCATTAACATACTTAAAAACATACTTAACTATTGATAAATCATAGCGTGTGAAGGAAAATGAAAACAGGGTCAGGCCAATATATTGCTAAAAACTGTTCATACTGTATTTTTGAGTCGTTTGACAATATTTCAGAAATAGATATCTCAATTATGTATTTGCTTGAAAATGCTCAAAATACAGTACCATTCAAAGGTTTGGGATCAGTATTAATACTTTTATTCAGACATAATTTTACCAAAAAAAAATAAAAAAATCAATATTTCAAACAAATGCTGCACGTTTTGTTCTCTTTTGAACTTTCTATTCATCAAAGAAATCTGAAAAAATATTTTTTTAAAGAAGGTTTAATCATAATTTAGCAGCAAAACTGTTTTCAACACTGATAATAAAATTCAGCTTTTCCATCACAGGAATAAATGACATTTCAAAATATATTAAAATAGAAAACTGTTATTTTGATCAAATAAATGTAGCCTTGATGAGTATAAGAGACTTCTTTTAAATGGTTGTATATATCTCAATTATGCATTTGCTTGAAAACACCTCAAATATGCCAAGAAGTTTCAACATGTTTAATGTAAGAACTAAAAATAAAAAGAATCTACTAAAGACTAAAAAGAGTCTCATTAAAAAATAATTTCCACTACATGAATCTGTAATCAGTTTCATTTATATCTTTCTTTACAAATTTTCCTTTATATGCACCAATATAATATTTATTTATAAAAATCCTACACAGGAATATTGACCAAACCAATGGCGTGAATCTGAGGCGGGGTTATCTTGGCCAACCAATGGC
The DNA here is from genome assembly GCA_021397915.2 of Tor tambroides. Classification (NCBI taxonomy): domain Eukaryota; kingdom Metazoa; phylum Chordata; class Actinopteri; order Cypriniformes; family Cyprinidae; genus Tor; species Tor tambroides. The sequence goes on from JAFVLL020008342.1 coordinate 8,942, forward strand.
AGATGTGAGCAGCTTTTAGGAAACCTGTCTGAAAACACTCACTATTTTCAAGAAAAAATGTTTACTGTACAGCTATGACGGGCAGAACACTGGTCTAATGAGATTTCATTGTGGGCGGGGCTACCTAGTGCAATGATGCAGAAATAGAAAGGACAAAAACTCTCACCAGTACAAGGAAGAATTTTACCGCTTATCACGTCGCACCTGCTTAGGACATGGTGTAAAGCTACTGATGCCAATGTGCACTGGCATGAAAGAGCCTATGCATTTTTGGAATCGTAAAAAAGGGGACTGAGGTACAATTTACCAAAGCAGTGATGCAGATGACCAAACAGCAGTGTTTTTGCGGTGGCAAGTTGGCAGTCAACTCACCTGTAAAAAGGAGGAGGGTCACCTTGTGCCTCACAGCTGAAAACCACCTCCCTGTTCTTCTCCATGGAGTCTACTGGAAACACAATGCTGCCTGGCTGCTTCGTGAACACGGGGCTCTGCAGCGTGTTGCCTACAGACAGACAGAGAGAGAGAGAGAAGGAGAGAAAGAGAGCGATCAGCACGCTCCACTTACAGACACCCAACCTGCTTGCAAAACAAGCTATTAGTTGGTGGCTCTGAGCAGGCCAGCACTAAGGCATTATAGAGTCAAACCACAAGCAGACAAAACATATCAATTAATTCAACTAACACCACGGCAACTGTAATGGAATCGCCGTTGATTGATATAGAACAAGGGTTTGAGGACACGCGTTCATCGTTTTCTATCACCCCTGTGGTCTGTTTTTAACCTTTGCTATGGCAGCGCAGTTGTAACGGAAAACGCTCAGGCAATTAGACGTGCGGTAAACGCCTCTCAGTTGTGATTTGAGGCTCTTCGTGTGAAGTGAAACATTGAGATTGCTCACGCAACCTACTCAACCTACTAAAGCTGCAGTTTTTTTGGTTTTTGAAACATGGGACCAAATAGGATCAGTGTGAAAATAAAACGAAGCACCAAGAACTTATTTTGGATCGACCTGTTAAATATATTCAGAGATATTCATTTACATTTTAATGCTGCTTACTTTTTCACAAAATCTCACTCAATACGTGTTAACATCATCAGATACAAAAATAATGTGTCAAATACAAAAATATTAACAAGTGTAGCTTCATTATATATATATATATATATATATATATATAATTTTTCATTATTTTAATAAATTCATAATTCACAATTCAAAACAGCTTTAATCACTTTCATAGAAGCAATGCTGCTATTTTCAAAAATAGAGCCTGGTAAATTGCTTTGTGTGTTTTTTTCCCCACATCTCAAAATCTGCAAGTGAATTGAAGTAATATTATAAAGTGACAAAACTAACAGAATATAATAAGAAAGCTGAAGACACATGGATGAAGTAAATAATGCTACTGTTATAGCTGCATTGTCTTTTGTTGTTGGAATAATTAATCTTTTTTTACAAACTGTTCCTTTACTGTATTTAGAAAGTCTGGTGTCAGGCCTTGCAGTTACATAAAAGAGTCTTGTTTTTGTTTTTTTTACATAAAACACAACTGAAGGCAAAAATATCATTCTCTATAATTTTACACCTACAGCCTCAGGTGATTACATTTGTGCTTTATATTATTTTAGATGTTGTTGGTTAATGTATGTTTGCTGACTCTGTGCAAAGAAAACTGATTAAGTATTGCACTTCACCTCACTGGATCTCCGACCAACTGATCTAGCAAATTGTGCAAAAGCGAAGAAAAAAAAAACAGATGAAGTAGAACTGAGACTAACTTAGTCTAAAGCAGCCATAAAAAGCTCTAAAGGTCATCAGATGCTCTAACAAGCAGCAGAAGTGAACATTTTCTCCCAAAACCAGAGAACATCTACACGTTTCAGCTTCAATATAACAGAAAAATAAAAAAATGCTTTTAAGTGGCAGGGGGTGTCAGCACATCAAATAAATACGAGCAGCTTAAAAAAATATTCAAGACATTATTTAAACAAGCAATAAATGGGGAAAAAGCAGCAGAAATCATAACCTTTTTTCTTTGGGTTCTTTTCTGCGAAATACATTTAATTCCATTTACTGAAAAATGCTTTCTGGTTTGAGAGCTTGTATTGCTTGCAGGAGACAAAGTGAGAGATAAACTTTAAGCTTCTTTAAAGGAGCAAAATGCTGGATTTTCTTTTTCCTGAGGTCTTTTCTAAAAAATTATTTCTTCTAAGGCAGCATGGTTGCACAATGTTTTTGCCATAAGCCTTGTAAATGTGCTTTGTACCTCAGATAATATTCAAAATGTGTCAGTCCCCCAAAAATCCAATAGTTAATATATTACAAATATATTTCTACATTTTTTCTGGATATGCAAAAATGAATGTGTTTTGTGAAACACATCGGTTGTTCTATGTTACAAAATTGATTTAAAAAATAAGGTATCAGCTCACTCCATATGAAAAGCTGAAAAAAAATTGCAAATGGGAAAATAAAATAAAAAATAAAATCTATACAACACACTGTCAGTTCCAAAATTTGTATCAAATAGCTTTCTAAACATAACAGATTTTAGTTTATTTTGTGCTATGAACTGTCAATGAATATTGATTTATTTCCTATATTTCAATTTCACTCTTAAATTATAACATTACATTCTAAAACTACTACTAATTGATTAAAAGTCTGGAAATTAATGTATATAATTTTACAAATAAAAATATGTTCAATTTTGCTAACTGAAATCAAGTGACTGCCTGCTTTGAAATCATAATTTGAGAATATATGAAAATCTTAGGAAATCTGAAAATATGTATAAACAATTTTCCAAGTGAAAAGTTTTGTAATGCAATCAAATATCAAAAAGATAACCAGCTCTCATGTTCTGTTTCATCTCAAAATTGCGTGTCAATCACTATTCACCATCCATTCTACAAGAACTGATGCATCTTTCAGGGGTAAGTGGATACTTACATCACCGGTAAAGAGCGAATTCGGTACCAAGTGCCTTATTTCGCAACCTTCATTTCACTTTGTTGGATTGGGAGTGTATGTGTGAACAAGCTTGAACAGTTGTCTACACATTAACACAGTAGAATTTCATCCACAGTGCATAAAACTAAAAGATAAAAAGAGCAAGGTGAGTGTGTGTGGATCGCTGCCACCTGTATGGCTGCTCTCTAGGTCCCGGGTGCTTTAATTGGGCTTGTTTTGCTTCCCATCACGCAGACAGACACTTCATCGCAGCTCTAACTATCTCCACTAATTCTGCCTGTGACATGACAATGACAGCCCATATTTCAGTGTCAGAGACACCGCGGTGCATTCCCTCTGTACCCGGCGATAAACACTGCTCCACAAACACTGTTTGGATTTACAAAACCTGTTTGGCAAAATATGAGTAGGCTTTTAGGATATAAAATGAAACCTGAAATCAGAATTCATTCTTTATGACTGATCTTAATGTGCACAGTTAAAGAACTGTTGTATTGATGGGGCTCAGCTCCACTTTTTCGGTCAGATATCAACTATGATATCAAATAAAAAATGATAAAAAGCAACTAAAATAATATAAAAATGGAAATATAATAAAAACTAAGAATTATTACAAATATATATTATATATAATAATATATATTATATATTTGTAAAAAAAGGATTTTTGAAAGAAATCTCTTATGCACAAAAAGGCAGCATATATTTGATAAAAAAAAATACAGTAAAAACAATTTAAACAGCTGTCTTCTTTATCATTATTAAATGTCATTATTGCTGTCATGGCAAAGCTAAATATTCAGCTGTCATTACTCCAGATCCTTCAAAAATCATTCTAATATGCTGATTTGCTGCCCAAGAAACATTTCTTGTTACTATTAATGTTTTAGTGCTCAAAATGTTTGCGGAAACCATGATATGTGTTTGTTTGTTTGTTTTTTGTTTTTTCTGGAGAGTTCAATGATTAAAAAAATTCTAAAGAACTTGATTTGAAACATTTCATTTGAAATAAAATGTTTTTGTAACACAAATTTCTTTACTGTCACTTTTGATCAATTTACTGTATCCTTGCAAAAAAAAAAAAAAAAAAAAAAAACACACACACACACACCTTTTATTATATAAAAATTAGACATATTATACATATTTTATACACATTTCTTATGGTATGGATTGACCCATCAAGCCACTCAAACCAACAGACATTTAAAGACACCACAGACCACAGACACAATGTTTACACTCTTTGGGCAAATCCAATAACTAGGATATAAGAAAGTTTTAGTGCTCAAAATGTTTGTGGAAACCATGATACATGTTTTTTTTCCTAGAGAGTTCAATGAATAAAAAAATTCAAAAGAACTGCGTTTATTTGAAATGAAATGTTTTTGTAATACAAATCTCTTTACTGTCACTTTTGATCAATTTATTGTATCCTTGCAAAAAAACCAAAAAAAACCAAAAAAACCAAACACATTTTATTATATAAAAATTAGACATACTATACATATTTTATACACATTTTTTTATGGTATGGACTGACCTATCAAGCCACTCAAACCAACAGGCACCACAGACACAATGTTTACACTCTTTGGGCAAATCCAGTAACTGGGATATAAGAAAGTATTTATCAAAAACCCTTTTCAATCCATAAGAGATTTTTTTTTTAGCCAGTATGTACACAATTCCAGAGGGAGAGCTCTAAAAATATTCTGTATGTTTGACACTGGAGTGTTATATTGTCATATGTTACTGTTGATGTTGGATGCAGAGGGGCCAATCACCTGTACAAACACAAACGGAATATATCCAGAGGACATATGACACAAGGCATGAGACATATTTCACAAGCCTTGCATCATGTCTTGCTCCATGACAACGTACAGCAATGAATAACAAGACCACTAGTACCGACAAGACTTTTCTATGAGAACTTCCAAGCCATCTGAGGTTAACACAGGAAAGAGTATAAATAAAGTTAACATTTTAATTAAAACCAAGATCTTTAAAGTCGAATTAAATGATGGCACCAGCACAATTACTCAAGAACAGGTGCATGCATCCTTTGGGATGAAGAGCAGGTTCAAAACTGCAAGAGTGCACCTCCTGTTCTTCAACCAGCATGTGTTGCGATCAACCGCATATCCCAGTCAGTCAATTAACGACGCACGCTCATTAAAAGATCCCCACAGTGTCAAGAAAGACAAATGAAACACGACAGGGATTAAACTGTAGTCTCACTCACATTTTTCCTCATCGAATTACGTTAGCTCCTCGAAAACATCTCGTCTTGCTCTGCCAAACATGTTATGAGCGTTAGGAGGAAGTCAGAGAGAGGTAGGAACGGGGCCAGTTCGCAGTTTCCATGAATACAACATTTATCGATATATGCATATGGAGGAGAAAATGTCGAGCAAGCACAACCAACAACAAAATGAAGCAGGTGCCAGAAAGGGGAACAAAAAAAAACAAGAATGGTAGGAAAGAAATCAGGGCCAGCAGTGAATCGCTGACATCACCAATTAGCAAGGGCTTGCCTGCGCAGCCATCTAGGGATGCGTGCGTCTTCATGCAGCCACGAGAAGAATAATTGCGTCCCCAGAGATGGAGCAGGTGAGTCCACCTGGAGCGAAACAAGGGCTTCTGTTACTCAGAAACAGTCTTGGCTTTCATCAACAAGAAGTCAGCTCCCCGCTAATACTGTCAGCAATGAACTGCAATCAAAGCTAATGAATGCTTTAATGCAGTCACTTGCAGGAAGCAGAGCGGCCCGGTATTAAGACGTCATCCTGCGTGAGATTATTTTTCACAAAGTCAGGAGGTACTTGAAATATCACAGGCGCTGGAGTGTCTCACTAAAAATTGATTACTTGGGGGTTCTGGTCTCCTTCAAAGACCAGATGGAGAGACTGAGGCTGAGGCTGCAGAAATGCAGACATGGACGAGGATCAGGACAACGCTGTATCATGGCCGCAGCTGTACTCCGTTAGATGCTCTTTTTCGAGGAGTCCGCAGGCCTGTGCTAATAGGGCACTGCCACTGTTGGCCTGGCAACGGGACACGGGGTGGCATAGACCAGATGCCGTTGTCCACGGAAAGGTTATTGCGTCTATTGAGCAACCGAGGGTGCAAATAACAGTTGAAAAAAAGAGCAATAACATGACAAAAGGGTGCAAGTTTCCCTTATCTCATTCCCTCTCACCTCTTGTTTGGAGGTTCACAGGGATTTAAGATAAAAAGGGGGAAATGAGAAACACAGGCAGAATTGCCGAATCGTGTCATAAAAATGGACTTTACTATATAAGGCAGAATTTTTAAAGGGGACTATTATGCCCCTTTTTACAATATGTAATATTAGTCTCATGTGTCTCCTTTTGAGTGGAAGTAGAAACGCTGTTTTCATGCATTTTTCTTTAAATGCAAATGAGCTGCTGCTCCCCGCCCCTTTTCCAGAATAGGGCTGCCTTTATAGCTCATACCTCAGATACTCTGCTAAAAAACATATGTTTGGTTTTGATTATCATATCGATTGCGCTGAAATCATGCGTGTTAAACCATATTAGTTTAAACTTCTGGTATACGGTTTTCTGAGCGCACACATTCGAAGCACGCACACTTTAAACTGCCAAATACACACGTTTATGTTAAAAACACACGAGTTACAAAAACAGTCGGTTATGTCTGTGAAGGTAAACAGCTGGGAAAGAAACTGCATGTTTATATTAGATCTGTGTGGCAGCAGCGTAATATACAGTAAATAAATCCACTGCTCTCTTTTCTCCTCTGAGGCTGGGACTCTAAACGGTGTTCTGCGCTCGTCAGTGCAGCCAAAGACAGAAGAGTTAGCATGCTTTGCTCAAACTTTCACCATGGTGTTAGAACTGGTACACCACTGTCGATTGTGAAAACACAATGGCGGCACCGTGGGTGGAATCTTGCAGATTAAGGTGTGGTAATGTTATAATAAGATCCCCTTTCTACATCACGGAGGGAGCGAAATCTGAGCGGTTCGTTTTTTCACAAGCTTGCAGAGAAAGGCTTACCAACAAAAATGTACTGGGTTGTTCTTTTTCACATTTTCTGGATTGGTAGATGCACTAGGGACCTGATTATAGCACCTGAACAGAAAAAGTCAGATTTTCATGATATGTCACCTTTACGAATTTAATTGATTAGACAGGCCTTTTGATTATTAAAATTTTAATAAAATAACTAAAACGGAAGGCGGAAAAATGACAATGAAAAACAGAATTTAGGAAAAATAAAATGGAATTTAGGAATGAATAAAAATATAATAGAGCCCTAATAATGTAATTTTGATCATTTTTAATAACTTAAAAATGTTAAATTTCATGATTTCAATTAATTAGACTTGCTTTTTCATGACTAAAATGTAATGTAACTATTAAAATGGAATGCAGAAAAATTAAAACAGAAAAAAAAAGAATCCAGAAAAAAAAGAAAAAAAAAAGAATTTGGGAAAAAATAAAATGTATTTCATAGGACACGAAAAAGGTACAACAGACAAAAAATCTAAATACACAACAAAATTTAAATGTCAACAACACTATATAAGGTCACTGAATTAGGCTAATTAAACTAGATTACACCAAAAAACAAAAAGCTTCTCATCGTATCAGTTGCAGGTTATCACTTTTTTACTGTGTAGCCATGACACTTCAGTGTGTATCTTATGTTCAGTTGGCTGCATACACTAACTAACACAGTCAACGTGCAGTGAAAAGGTGACTATAAATAGTTAAATGTAAAGGAAACGAGACCAGTCACAATCAGAATACAAATTGTGGACAGAAATAAGACCAATTACTTCAACCGCATTACTGAATTAATGAAGTTTCTGTGAAGACAATGGGAGATTTTCATACTTTCTTGACTATTATAAAGTTCACAAAAAAAACCCATAACACTTAAGTCTAAAATTATTTGCAAAATAAAATTTGAATGGCTGCATATGTTCTATAAATATGGGTACTATGCATCGAATTTGGATGTACCAGATCCACCATGTTACTATCACGTGACCTACAAATCCACTCCCATGGCCTCATGGGATTAGTAAAGTATCCATCAAATGCGCACTTCAGAACCTAGACGGGTGTAGTAGGTCATCCAGGTACTTTTACTTTGGCATACTGTTAGTATTTGATTTCGGATGCAGCGAGTCACTTGTTGCCACCTACTGGTCTATCAATGTAACCTGCAGAGAGATGCTGCATCCCAATTCGCATACTATGCGTCCTAAATAGTATTCGAAAATAGAATTAGTATGTCCCAAATCATAGTATGTTTAAAAAAAGTATGCCAAAGATTCCCGGATGGTCTACTACTTCCGGTTAGAATTTGAAGTGCAGATCGATGCACACTCTAACGGCTAATATTGCCCACAACACATTGCGCGGTGGACGAGGATTAGATTAGAACTACAAACACGCATAATAAATGTTTAAAAACTACAAGCATGGCGGATATGCACGACCAACGGACAGGTGGATAAAGGGATTTGATTGATAAATAATCAGTGTCTAACCTGATGAAAAAATATTTATTTAACGTTATCCACCTTATATTTCATCTGCAGCAACACTGTGAACTTTTATAATGATATGTTTGGTCATTAACTTTGAAATGCATCATTATGCAAACACATGAGCAGAGTTCTCGGCATGAAAGACCCGCGATGTGCTTCTTTATTTCTCTCCAATACGGTAGGAAATCAAATTAAACGAAATGTGGGTGATGTTAACTGTGACAAGATGATTGACAGGGCAGTTTAAACAGTTACAGGATGCACGTAACTAAGCAACAGAGCGTCCATTAAAGACGCAGCTAAGTAGTATGCCCCAAAGCTTGCGTACTATTCTGCTACATACTCAAAAGTATGTACTTTTTCTTCACAAAAAGAGTACATACTTTTAGGGCATAGTATAAGTAGGCGAATTGGGACGCAGCAAAAGTCTCTGAAAAATCATCCATCTGACTTTTGTTCCTAAAGTTTTGTTAGAAATTTAAATTTAAAATTATTGTCAATTTAAAATTATTGTCAAATATTCTTTTTTGTTTGTTTGTTTTTTAGCACATATTTAATTATTAGTGTCTAATTGGCATCCGTGTTTTGAGGGCAGCTTGAAAATCTAAGGCAATAATGAGAGTAATAACATGGCAAACTTTGATAGGAATATCTCATTATCATTTCTACCCTGCTCAACTCTGTTCTGTTCTGTTCTGTGACACATAATATACTGGGATATTGTCGGCATGCAGACTGCAATGCTGGATCAATGCAGAGCAAGAGGACCTGCGATTGGTTTGGGGCTCTTGACACGCTCCAATCATTGATCAAGCCCCTGAAAATTCATGAGCAAAAATTCCAACATGTATTGAAGGCTTTCATAAATCTGCTCCTGAGAGTATTAGTTCCGCTGTGTGGCTAAATCATGGGCTGTCAATAATTCAGATGAAATAATTCACTTCTCAAGTGCTTCTGACAGCCAAAATATACAACAAACTATGCATGATAATGAGCAAAATCAGTAGCGGCAGCTGCTAAGACTAGTTTGTGTTTGATTAATGCGGTATTAATTAATCTTACTGCGCTACTCTTTGTAATGATCAGATTAAAGGTTTCTAAGTCTCAGCTATAGCTGCTTTTATTAATGACAAGAGATGTATTAGAGCAAGAAGACTGAGATCCAGAGAGCATGACCAATTATTTTTTATGATGCTAACGGACATTTCTCAATATCAACCCAGTAAAATAAAGCCAAAACCTATGAAACACTCACAAAACTGTACCAAAACATGCTTTTATGGTCATGCAATACCATGGTATTCTTGGAATACCACTGTGGCAGTACCAATACTATGAATTAACTGAAACTAAAACATAAAAAAAACAATATGTGACAAAAATAAGTGTTAAAAATGAAAATAAAACAAATTAAATTTGCATTGTGAATTGTATTTCAGCTAGTTAACATTTCAATTAGTTTGACTTAATGTACTAAAATAACTAAGTAAAAATGAACAGAAACTATATAGACATATAAAAAACTAATAAAAATTAGCAAAACACACACACACAAAAATACTAAAATTAAAATGAAACTCGCAAGTGATCCTTTAACTGTGGTAAAATCACTGTAAATCATAGCCTCAAGTGGTTTATGGCATTCATAAAATGACGGTAAATGCAGTATGACACATTCATTATGGTATTTACATTATTAGTAATATCAATAATCACAAACACAAATTCAGCAATAAATATAACTATTAGCCTTATCTGCACAGTTTCAACTTCCCACGCAGGTGCAACAGGTTATCTGTTTTAAAATGGCCTTGATTGAGCTGAATATTGAGCCGAAATTATCATTTTTCAAAAATTTAAACAAAATAAGCAAGTTCCAATGGCCAAATAGAAATAACATATTAAATACGTAAAAATGCATGCTTAAATGCATATTTCTAAACTATTCATATACTGAAGTCTGACATCCTCTATTCACATGTCCATCACGCCACCACTAAACGACAAGTGTCAGACATCTCAAGAATGTCAAACTTTAAGAGTGCTTGCATAATACAGAATGCGACACTTTTTTATTAAATTCATTGCAGTGTCTGTCGCCATGACAACATACAGTACCTTTACTTTCACAACTGTAACACAGTCTGCGTGTGACGGTGAACTCATATGCCACGTCTTGAAATCAGGCTTGGCAAAGAGCCGGAATCAATCGATTGAGCACCAAGTCAAAAACTCCAGTTAACTTTTTTCGCTCTCTCTCTCGTCTGAGTGTGGATTTGAAGATTCAAGTCTTATTCATGAGGATAAAAGGAACTATGATGGTTAAAAAAAGGGGATGACTAAAGGTGAGAACATCAAACTGAGAGCACTTGCATTCAGTCTCTTGTATTGAAGACAAATGGCTACTTACTGTAGTTCCTTCAGCTTTACAACTTAAGACTCGCAGGAAAACGTAATCCGTTTTATTGAAAACACACGCATTGCTAGAGATTTCGGTATGTCTTTTAAAGGAAAGCCATTAGAGCTTACAAGCTTTAAACTTTTAAAATCCCATTCCAAATACACAAACCGCAATCTCTGTGACCAGGTGACCATGCGAATTTAAAGATCTCACCACAAACCACAATGTGAATAGAAAATAAATTACAACAAGCAGACAAGGCAAAACCTTCTTAAGAAAATCCAAAATCTATTGCATTAATTTCTGCACACCATAAGCCACGGGCAGAGCAGCTTTTCCATGCTGAGCTCTTACAGATATGGGCAGATAAGTCTGTTTAGAAGCCAGACTTGAAGCCAATTGTGTGCTTGTTCTCCCTTGGGTTTGGAAAAAGCTAAACTTTTTTTTTATGAAAAGAGCTACGATATCTGTAAATCCAACCGTGGCAGACGACACACGGCGTGCCCTGGTGAACTTTCGAGAAAATGTATTCCTCCATGCTCGATGAGGCCTCCAACACATCTGATCATGCATTTGCGGGAAGGGAGCGACAGAAAGCTATATAAATTGGTTCAAGGTCACGATGGAACGATGGAAACGCTGCCCGTATTGTTCATGCTCTGCGGGAGCCATTAGAGTGAATGGGGTTCTGTGAGAAGGGGCTAGTCCGGCGCCAAAGGGGAATATCCATCTTTGGGTTGATAAATGATAATGGAAAGAGAAAGATATAGATATCAGTACTTCAGCCGCATGTGGATATGATCTATATTAAATATTGAGATGTGGAAAGAATGGAAATAATCATGGTGGATGTTTTATGCTGCTTTGAATAAATGCATATTGCTTTTAAAGGAAAGGTGACCATTCAGATTTCATTTTGACTTGCCTGTCGGATTTTACCTTCAACTCTTCAGTAATCCTAAATGTAAAAGCCGTATTTTAAAACACAAAAAGAGATATTAAATAAACTGCTCTTTGCAACACAACAGTTGATGGTGACCAGTGACTTTCAAGCTCCAAAAAAATTGAAAAAGTATGATAAAAGTTGTTATAACTGTACATTTCAAGTGTCTTGAGGCATAAAATACAAATTATGTATAAGGGAACTATTAAAATATTCTTTGTTAACAGAAATGAGTTACCAATAAGTTTAGGTTGAAGTACTAAAATTACTGAGTACTAATATAACTGAATATGAAATTTAAAATTTAAAGCTAAAAAAAACCTAAACATAAAAATGATAAAAGCACATAAAATGACTAAAACTTAAATTAAAATGAAAACTGAAAATATGAAAATAAATGAATTCATAATAAGAATAAGTACTACAATAGTGTATAAATAATACTAAAATAAAAAATGAAAATAAATAAAAATGATACATTTTACTACATAGATTTGGCTTTAAGAAATGAAGCCATTATTTTGGACTTTTATGATTACTATTACTATTAGTACTATGCAATTATTGTATTCAAATATTGAGAACATAATGAGAACCACCACTGAAAATAACAATAATTACACAAATAAAATGAATAACTGTCTTGAAAATAATGTCACAAATAATGCAAAAATATCCAAAATTAGACTTTTTTCAAAATTTGAACTCGCTCTTTTTTTAGACCTGTTCTTAGTACTACTGTAAGTAAACTTTTTCCAGTGCTGTCTGTCCTTTTCTTCACAAAGTTATCTTGGTCTTCTACTCTAGTTGTGGTGCAGTACACATCTCTCCTTTCAATGTGTGTTTCTAAGACTGGCATACCAGAAAAAAACAAACATCATATCATCCAACTCGAAGACAAAGTGCTCTTTTTGACCTCTTTTTCATCTACGACCCCTTCCTTTCCTCTGTCGGGATATTGTATCGAAGTTCCAGGTCTCTGCCTGTGAGCAACACTTGCCCGAGGCAAAGTCTATTGGCCTTCCCATGAGACACAGAAACTTGTCTGGAGAAAGTGGCCCTCTGATCTGCATGAAAGCAGCATCTCCCAGCCAGAGGCTCAAAGAAACAGCAACAAATACGTAAAGTAAATCAGCAAGCAAAACCACATTCGAATCTCTCACAACAGGCAGCTGTGTAAACCTGCCCTCAAAATACAACAAAGAGGAACAATAAGAAATCACAGGAAATATAAAGACATGAGCTGGGATTTTTGGATGAGTGACAAGCATATTTTCACTACAGAGGAGCTTGGCACAGGAATCTGTCTGATGACTTCAATTTGTTTCAGGGGTGACAAGGGATTTGCATGGGGCCAAATGTTGGGATTTATTTGCATAGAATTCTCATGCCACAGTGACACCTTTGATTTTGTTCACCCTCACATTATCCCTCGCTCACTCTTTCTCTGTTTAGTCATCGGGTGGGTGGACAGACCATATGCTTATCATATACACAGCACACTCCCAAAGTATAAAACAATTCTTGGATGAAGTAAATAATGAAAAATGACAAGAAATAGAGTTGTTTGGTTTAAAAAAAGAAAGAAAGAATATATGTATACTGCCTGAATGAAATCTGACTTACCAGTGCAACATATTAGACACTAGACTAGAGTAAGTTTGTAAAATGTTTGATACACCACAAGAAAAAGTATCTTAAAAAAAATTTGAAGACAGCTCTTTTTAAATTAGTAGCAATGCTACTGTTACTTACAGACTCTTCACAACTCTCCTACACTGGTAGTAACTAAAGCAATCAATTACATGAAAGCAAACCAGACTTCTAACCAACCAACGGGCTTGGTTTCAAGCCCACTTGAAAAAGCTACAGCACCTCAAATTACTCTCACATCGAACAGACACAGGATTTATTCTTTCTCACGTAACTCTCAGTGTCTATCTTTGGAGATCAATAAAGCTTATACCATGTGGACTCAACCCACTAATCTGGGCACAGGCAATCAAACCTCTGATGCATAAAAACCCAAAGTGTCACTAGAACAAATTACTGATGTCAGTACAGTTGTTACTTATAATTTCATCATTCCATGTGAACTCAATTTATCAAAACATGCAGTTCACAAATGTTCACAAAAAGGCAGCATGTACACCACAGGTAAATGTGAACCAAAGTTAAAACTATCTATCTATCTATCTATCTATCTATCTATCTATCTATCTATCTATCTATCTATCTATCTATCTATCTATCTATCTATCTATCTATCTATCCATCTATCTATCTACTCACAAAAAGTATGGGGTCACCAAGACTTTTTAAAACTCTTTTTAAAAAAAAAAAAAAAACCTTTGAAATTAGTCTCTTAAGCACACAAATGTTGCATTTATTAGATAAAAATGCAGTGAAAACAGTAATACTGTGATTTTGTTTTTCTAATTTTGTAAAACTGTTTTCCATTTTAACATTTTCAAATGTAATTTATTCCTGTGATGGCAAAGCTGAATTTTCAGCAGCCTTTACTCCAGTCTCCAGTGTCACATGATCCTTCAAAAATCATTCTAACATGCTGATCAAAAGACATTTCTTATTTTCCATATTTTTGTGGAAACCATGATACATTTTTTTTTTCAGAATTTTTTGATGAATGTAAAGTTCAAAAGAAAAATAGTTTTTTGGTAACATTATAAATGTTCTTAATGTCATTTTTGATAAATCTGATGCATGTTTGTTGAATAAAAATATACATTTCTTTAAAAAATAAATAAATCTGTCCGACCACAAAATTCTGGATGTTACATTATTTATTTATTTATTTTAATTGATTGCATTAGGGATGGTAAATATTTCATATACTTGTTAAATTCTTTACTGTGTTTCTTCTGATAAATGTATATTAAAATTGAATGTATTTGAATCATTGGGAAAAAAAACTCACCCAAAACAAAACATGATACAAATACTACAGTAAATGATTACATGGAATTTGTGGATGATTGTTAACAGTGAAAATACCAGGGAGGTGGTGCTTTATGCATGCAGGTCAGGTCACACTGTTGCCTGTTCTGACCGGCGTCTGATATGGACCACATTTAAAAGGTCATGTCCACAACCTCCCAAAAACATCAGATTTGAGCAGAAAATAAGAATTCTGTTCTGTACTGTGCAATATAATAAGAGTCCCATCGTCCATGATACTAATGAGACAACAGATGAGCTACAAATCCTCACCACACACAAAAACCAAACATGTATTCCACCTGGTATAGATTAAGGTAGAGTACACACGCACACAGATACACGCATACCCATCCCCACGCACGCAAACCAATTAAGATTCATATTACCAATTCATATTCACAAGCACAAAGGCGTGTGGAATATGTGGTGTGAAATGTGATAACATACGATACACAGCTCAATGACTACACTATTTCTTGCTAGCAGAAAGACAAACACTCGGGATATACGCACGCTCTACATCCGCACACCAACAGCTTTGAAGAAAAAGATCACACAATGTGATTGCATAGTTTTTCAATATAGAGAGTCGTGGAGGCGAGTCATTTGGTGTTCTATTAGCATTTGTATGCGCCGTGCCAGCGGTAGGTCGGGCAGACAGTGCTTCTTAGAACATAACACCTCACGGAAAGCAAAAATTGTTTTGTGAAAATGCTGTTTACAGAATCCCCACTGGGCCTCGCCTTTACAAGCCATGAATAACTTGGTCACCAAATGATAGGTTTCTGGGTCCTGCTGTCTGCCTTTTCACCTGTGAGTGGTCTATATAAACCAGACATACAAAATAAAAGCATAGGAACAATGACTGTGTCTGAGCTGATTGCTGTATCAGAACGATCTAAACCCCAAATTAATCAGAAAAGATGATGTTCTTAAATAATTTTACGCCCACAGTTCAAGCAAATGTCTACTGACAGCCCATCAAAGACAGAAAATTGTAGGAAAGGACTACGATAGCCCCACAGCTAATTAAAAGAATATAATGGTATATTTTAAATCTAATGTACTGATGAGTTTGAACGTGCATGTCTGAATGACATTTGAGATGCAGAGGTTAAGTTTTCAGTGAAAAACAACTTTAATTTTCAGAAGAATGATGACTTTTATAGAACACTTTTTGTCAAATATAGCACTTAATGGCACCAGTTCCTTTCTATTTTCATCATGTGAAAAGAGGCATTGTACTCAAAAAAAAGAAAGAAAAAACAGCAATGCCATAGAATAACCATATTTGGTGTGAAGAACATTTTAAAAATCTAAACTACCTTTTTCCACTAAAGAACCTCTTGTGGAATGGAAAGGTTCTTCTTGGAACCACAGACGAACCTTTATTTCTTTAATAGAGAACTTTGGTGGGGAAAGTCAAACATGTTTGGAATGACTAAAAATGAATTTATATATGTGTATTTTTTTAATTTTTTTATTGAAAAATCAAATGGCTCAGATGGTTTTTGGAATTAGAAGTTGAATCCTTTTTGTTTGCAAAAATCCTGCTGCTTATTAGCAGCTGACGGCAAAGAGCACTTCACTGTCTGGAAGAAATTTGTAATCAAAGACGAAAAAGGTGGGCAAATTAAACACCTCAGCTGGTAAGGGAAAATGTCAAGTGGTTTGTTTATAAGGCTCAAGCATCGAACTTCCACACGCATGTTTCATATAAACCAATGATAGCAAGAAACAAACATCTCAGGCCTTTTAAGTTCAACTCACCTGCTCAAATGTAAAACCAAATCACGATTTAGCTACATTCACCTACGCCTTCTCCAATTTCCTTTCATTGCATCATTTTCTGTTTTGATTTACCCCACTGGAATGCTACAATGTCACTTTGTGTCTTTTCAGATGGTGTCTCAGATGGATAAATATAGGGGACACAGAATAGGGGAATTAAGGTTGTGCAGGATGATGGTTAAAATGTGTCAAACTCTGCCGGCTTTGCTACACTTATGTGTGTGTGTGTGTGTGTGTGTGTGTGCGTGTGTGTGTGTGTGTCTGTGTGTGTGTGTGTGGTGTGTATGTATGTGTATATATACATACATATATATATATATATATATATATATATATATATATATATTAGTGCTGTTAATCGATTAAAAAAAATTAATCGCACATTTTTCTAAAATTAATCGCGATTAATTCCACCTAACATTAAAGTTTTTAAATATACTTTTATATTGCAATAATTTCGCATTCAATCTTCAAATGCACAATGTACAAACAACATACAGTATATTTTTAATATTTCTTTAATGGCATCTTTTTTATGAATGAAGGCCAGCATCACTGATATCAATACTACTGATGTCTCTATAAAATAGTTTTTTCCCCTGAATATTTAACCATTGACTGTAGCCATTCAGCATTACAGTATAATTGAGAGCTATCAATTTTAAAATTTATTAGACTTAACTTCTAATTTAAGTGAACTTAAAACAATCTTCACATGAACCCATTATAATAAATGACATATTTACCTACCTGTGCCCTTCTGCAGAAATATACAGAAAATGAATACTTACCAAACACTAAATTCTAAATTAAATATAGATGAACCCCTTAAAGCTATAAAAGTTATTGATTTCCTCTTTTTTTCTTTTGTTCTTGGATTAATAGACATCACAGCAGCTGGTTATTAGCTTATTTGTCTGCTATAGCTTTAAAAGCTGCTGCTGCTGAACGTGACGCGGATCTGACATGCGTCTTATTTTCTCACAAATCTCTTTACCTTTTCTGACCCACTTCAGGTCTTAAAGTCTCTACTAATGAGCGGACGAGTTGAATCGGGTGTTTTAGATGAGGGAGACAGTGCTGGGGTGCCTCAGGACAGTTTTTAAAACCATTTCAGAGACATGTTCTTAAATGTGACGCATATATAACATATTGCATGCATGCACGCAGTTTTAAGGCAGCTTTAATCGCCTTTTTGGTAACTTCATGCAGGACATTGCATGCATGCACGTAGTTTCTTTCGCTGTTTGATATGAAATAATACAGGCTACAGCGCGCGCCGGCACCTTTGTGCGTGTATTTGAAGAGCGCGCGCTACGAGCACAGTATCTGTTCCGCGCTCGTTGGACTCGCCTGGCGCGGAGCGAGTTAAGCGAGCGCGTCTGAAAGCGTCTCCCGTTTGATGTGGTCATAAAGGTGTTCTGCATCTAAATAAGCACGCAATCCTTTTCAAGAAAAAGAGACAGAGGCAGCAGTTGCGAATGGGGTGGCCAACCCTAGCCCCGCTCCTGCGTTAATTGCGTTAAATTTTTTTAACGCGTTAATCAGAAAAAATTAATCGCATGCGTTAACGCACTAATTTTGACACCACTAATATATATATATATATATATATAAATTGATAGTTCACCCAAAAATGAAAAATCTGTACGACTTTTTTTTTTCCCCTCTGCAGAACAAAAATTGATATTTTGAATAATGTTTTGCACAACATTGAACCCTACTGACTCTCACTGTATGAAAAAAAGAAAGACATACAAGTTTGGAATGACATAAGGGTGAATAAATAAAATAAAATAAAAAATGGATAACTTCAGCCAAAATTTTTTTTTTTTTATCATTTATTCACTCTCATGTCATTCCAAACCTGTATGACTTTCTTTCCTCTGCAGAACACAAAAGAAGACATTTTGAGGAATATTTTGCCCAACATTGGACCCCATTGACTTCGCCATAGTTTGTACAAAAAAGAAAAGTCATACAGGTTTGGAAAAACATGAGGGGCAAGTAAATAATGACTGAATTTTCACTTTTGGGTCATATCTTCTGCCAAAAAGGGAAACCATGTTGTTTGAAGTGTTCCTTGAATCATGACAGCATGCTGAAGAAACTCAAATCTAAAATAATGAGCCTGGCCCTGAGTCAATGAGAACAAGAGAAACAGACAGGGAATTAGAATGCAGCGTGTGTGGTTGAAGTGTGTGTGATGCTAAGGTAATCACATGCTAACTGGGTGGGCAATCAGGGTGGAGTGACATGTGTGTGTGTGTGTGTGTGTGTGTGTGTGTGTGTGTAGCAGACAGCTCACCCCTGTCACTACGCACTGCTGTGAGAGAACAAAGGAAGATGCCTAGCAGGGGATGGAGATCATTGCGGTCCCCTCTCAGCATTCTGAGCAGTCGCCCTGCCAAGCCTCATCTTTTCAGGGGCAAACCTTCCTCGTCTCTGCTGTTCGGCAGGTTGCACGACCTTTCCTGTCAGTTCGCCGTTAAAAGGGAGTACAACACTACAACAACCAGTGCCACCCACCACTAACTGAAAATACAAGGGAAGAACAAAGATCCCTCAGTGCAAGAAAGTCAAGTACCACCAAACACAGTGTCTTCTGATCCAAGCATGTGTTGGGAGATAATGTAACTGAACAGATTAAAGGAATAGCTCACCCATAACTGAAGATTCTGTCACTATTTACTCAACCTCATGTCATTCACATTCATTGTAATAGCATGGAAAAGAGCGGCCAGTGTGGAAGAAAAGAAGTCTGGTTTGGAAAGACATAAGGTGAGTGAATTTCCCTTTGAAAGGGAACTTCAGTCTTCAAATACACGCCGCATTTTGACAACATTAAAAGTGAAGTTCAGAGAATTTTCATGGAATTTATTCTGCTACTTTCAGCAGCTGAAATGTTGCAACTGGATTTTCAATGCTGTCATGCATTAGTATATATGCTACAGATTTAAAAGGCACACCTACTCACTCCTTTCCACATTTAGAATAATATGTGAAGCAGATCATAACTATTTTATATGTTAGCTTCTTCAATATCACCACTCCTTGTGGACATTCTCTCAGCCAACTTAATGAGGATCCTCAGATGCTCAAATAAAATAAAATAAAATAAATTGGTGATGGAAATACAAATTTTACAAAACTAAATGTAAAGAAAATGCTCAAATACACATTATTGATCATTTGTGGCATCTGCGGATCTTTCTCTTTCATTCTTTAAATGTAAACTACAGTAGACGATTAGCAGGATGTCATCTCACAAAGTACTCGTTGATTTAATACTTAAAAGAAGGTAAAAAGTGTTAATCTCACACAGACACCGTTAAGTATGAGAAATGGAACCGCTTCTCCGAATCAGATTATGATTGATGTAAAAGAGCCCTCAGGTAAAAAAGAAAGTATTAATAGAGATAATAGCCACCTTAATTGTTCCTTAAAGAAATATGAAATAAATTCAAGATATGGGTTTTGAATACATGCATATCGCCATTTCCTCTCTTTGTACATTAATTAACAACAAAGACTTTATAGATAGATGAGGGGGCTGAGTTTTACTTCCCTAAAGCCCTAATTTTCTCTTTTAAGACACTGTAAGTGGGAAGGATCATTGACTTCAATGGCGTTGCACGGTATGAACTTTATAGGTTTGTAACTAGTTGCTGTTGACTAAAAAGTCATTAGGGAACAATTTCCCTAGTATTTCCCTCAAATCATCCACCTCACAAAACACAAGGGTTAATCTTGATAAAATAAGCAATGAAAACATTTGTCAGCGATAATAAGAATGAGATGAAAATGCACTTCATTGTGATGAATTAAAATCTTAATTACAAGATACTGTTGACGATGATGGTAGTATACTGTATATATGGATACATTGAATATATACAAAATATAAACATTACAACTTACATTGCACAGAAAATGACGCAAATGCACAGGTTAACTTGAGCCAAATTACACGCCAATTAAATTAAATTAAATACATGTTTAAAGGACATTTTCATTAAAATACAAAAACTACGACTAAAATAAAACATTTAGCATGGTAGAACACATGAAAGCCTATCAATCAATCAATTAGTCAGTCAGTTAATCAAATCAGCCTTAATGTAACACTGATAAGACAAGAGCTCACCATCACACTTCTTTAGCTCTGTTTTTCTCAAAGTAACACTCAGTAATTGGCTTTTTGTAACAAGTCATTTTCAATTGTGCAGTACAGAGCACCTCTGGGTCAGCAGCGTCCCCCAGAATTTAATTTCAGACTGCTATAAATTATATCAGTCTGACAAAGAATAAAGACTTGGATTTCTCCCTCCTCTTGATTGAATCTCACATTCTTAGCTATCAGTACATTCAAATTAACGTTTTTCATCTTAGTATCCTATCTTGCAAGCCGATCACCTAATTTATATTCAAAACTATCAAGCAAACAGCCAACAGCCCTTCCTCTTGGATCTGTCCGCTGGATCCTGTTATTTACTTTAACAATTGCTCTCCTGTTAACTGAACTACACAGTCCTTTTGTTTGCAACTTGGACTTTACTTTTTCCTTTTTAATGATTAAGCCTATTATTTGCTAATGTAAATTGCATCCGAGTTGGTTGCGATCTCCGTGATGTCTTTTCAGACAATCCCCTGGCCTATATACACAG
Organism: Tor tambroides; assembly: GCA_021397915.2. Lineage (NCBI taxonomy): Eukaryota > Metazoa > Chordata > Actinopteri > Cypriniformes > Cyprinidae > Tor > Tor tambroides. The sequence continues at coordinate 30,231 of JAFVLL020008342.1, forward strand.
GAACACGGAACCAGACTTCACAAAGAGGAGCTGCCATGCACGCATCAGAAGTTCTTAATAAGATACTTTTACCTGCAAGGCACCCCAGGAATGACTGCAGAACCAGCAGTTTCCATAGCAACTTCATCTTCACTTTGGTACGGTCAAAGTCAACTCACATCCAATCACGAAGGTATGGAGGCCTCTCTGTGGTTTCTCGTTCTTCACTCTGCAAGGAACACAAACAATTAGGTGCTTAGTTTGATTCAAAGATCCTCCACTCTGGTAAAGTTCTAGTAATAGCTGACAGAGTTAAAATGCAGAGCGCTGCCATAACGTCTCAGTATTTCAATTCTGATTCAGTTCTTTTTGGCACCTGAAATGAACATGTTGAATTTGCTTTTCATTATAAAATGATGTTCACCGACACTGTAAAGTGCATTTACAAGAAGGTACTATTTCATTTTTTCTACTTCAGAATTTCAAGTTTAATTCAGTGTGTTACTTGCTGTTTCTTTGTAATTGTGAAATTTACTAGCAATGTCTGAGTGAGAATTGTTATGCAATTTTTTTTTCATTGTATTTAACTTCTGTAATGTGACATAGTGCCAAGTGAGGCTGGATAAGCACAAAAAAAACAACAAGAACATACATTTACCCATCAGGAGTTAACTGGATTGTGGAAAACGGTCTCTACATATATGACAACTGATTGGAAAAATAAATGCAGCAAGTTATTACATTTTGATGAAAGATTATAAAGTTAAACATTTCTGGTGACACTTGTGGTGCAGAAGTTACACAGTTCATCTTTGAATGGAAAAAAAATAACAGGATATACTACATAAAGGTATAATCATTTCATCTAGCATAAATCTATACAAATTCCTCTCTTCTAGTTTGTACAAAAGTCCCAGTTTATTAAGTTCATTATAATTAGAATGTGATCGCATCTGGGCAAAAATGTCATTAGGTTATGTGTCATAAGGGCCTTTCGCACCGCAGGAACCTTTTCATAGTACCCGAACTAATTGTGGAACTACCCACTTTTTGGCGTGTTCGCACCGCGGGAACTAGGAACGGTTTTAGTTCCAGGAACTCCGTTTGGAGGAACTAAATTAGCTCCTACTTCAGAGTAGGGTCTAAAACAGTTCTAGGAACAGTGGCGGCTACTGGTCTGTCAAATAGGGGAAGCTCATTTTCGGCCTACATCATAAAATTGTCTATTTATTTAAAAGTAAATTCTGCCCTACGTTCCTTTTCAAGAAAATGGTCTGTGACCCTGTCGTACCAACTAGGCGTCTTTTCCACAATATTAGCACTGTCTGCCATCGTGTGCAGTTTCACCCACGACGCTAGCCTAGCCTACTATATGAATGAATGAATGAACGATCTAAAAAAAATATTAAACTCTGTAAAAGTGAAACAAGGAATGTGGTGTATAATTGTGTGAAATGTATGATGAAAATCAAGCAATTTCGCCAAGCAAATATAAAGAAATAGGTTGCAGCAGTTTTTATTTCGACTGAACTTGAGAAATCCGCGATGGGACTGAGCGCGAATAGCTTCAGCGATTCCTTATAGTACAAAATCGCTGTCAGTCAAAAGGAGATGCAATCTTTCGACAGACCCTCCAATCATCACGCAGAAGCTCGGAGTCCAGGCCAGCCCACTCCTCATTCACCCCCAGAGACGCTGAGCGTCCGTGGGCGGGACATAATCGCAGCGTTTATCCAATGACCGTCTAGTTTCAAAGCACTGAAAAAAAACGTTCAAAGCAGCCGCATTGAAGTCAATGGACGCTGGGCTTCAACGGGGAAATGCACTGTGACGCTACGGGAATGTATGAGAAGAAAATCAAGTCAGCCGACCTGCTATATCTAACTGATTCTGAACGAACTCGTCTTTGAGATGAACGTTTTCTAACGCATTTTTAGTCAATAAAATGTTAATACAATAGTACATAATTTGACCATTAATTTTGTGACATTATAGGGGAAGCTGAGCTTCCCTTGCAGTCTTAAAGAAATCGCCACTGTCTAGGAACTATCCGTGACATAAGTGTACGCTGATTGGCTAAACGCGTACGAAAAGGCCCTCACCCGCCATGATTTAAAACACTGCATAAACATATACTGTGTAAACACTGTATCATACTGAGAGCATTTATAAACGGCATTTACCTGAAGACTTTGTCTACGGCATTTTGTGCTTCTATCAGCCTCAATGAAATGTAACACTGCAAATTGTCGCTGGAGATTCTTAGTCCTCCTTTCCGTTCTTTCAATCGCTTGACGTATACATCGAAATTCCATGTCCATTATTGTGAAACCCGCGAGACACAACAAAAACACAGCTCCGATCACAGCATCCTCCTGTTGTTAACGTTGTTCTTCTTTGTTTACGTTGTTGAACGCTTCTTAGTACCCACTGTCGGTGCGAATGCAACCCTTTAAATGGTACTGGGAAATAGTTCGCGCAAAATCGTCCCAGTACTTTAGTACCGTACTTTTAGTTCTGGAACTAAAGCAGTGTGAAAGGCCCTATTTATGGGTCTTGATTCAGTACTCTACAATGTAAGTTGTGGAGGTTTTTTCTATATCAGTCCCAGGCTAAATAACACTTTCTTTCACACTCAGTACAGTTGAATACATTTGTTGAATCTTCACATGGCAAACTTCGATATCTACTGGTTGCTTGGTGTGGTTGAGAGATGTTTATAGTGAGAATGAGGAGAGGAAGTGTTGTTTGTTGGTTCTGTTTTTACTTCACTGTTGGAGTCCCATAGGGATCGAATCGGGACCAAGCGCACATTGTGTCTAGGAAGGGAGTAATTCTCTATGTGTTTCAAGCCTTTGACAGTGTAAAGCACAAAAGTTGCTGGAAAGGGAGTGGAAATCAATGGGGTCTACTGTAAAGTCCCAGAATCCCCAAGCGTAACTTGTGTCTTCTTTAAAATAGTCTTAATTTAGTGAAACAAATGATGAGTTTAATGAACGGACAGCTTCATTGTGACAATCAGGGCATAAAATATTTTAGATTTTTATCTAAAGATTCATTATTTCTTTAAGTAAATATAACAAAAACAAGCAGATTTTTTTTATGAAGAAAAATATTTTTCATAAAGAAAATGCTGCATACTAGAAAAAGGCATTAGGATTTCTTGCACTGTAACAGTATGTGAAAATAAAATGATAAAAAATACAATAAAACAAACTAAAAAATTAATAAAAATAAAAGAAAAAAAGAACACAAATATATAAATACGTTACACACACACACACACACTTAAATAGGTAAGGTACAATTTTGTGTAACTCATTTACTAAAAAATAATGAGATTCTCAGAATCAATGAGAATAAGATTTCTTCACATTACACTAATGAGAATTTGGTGAGAATGTGCTCATTTATCAAGATGTCAAGAGTGAGCTTTGTTTCCTTTATATTCTTTTTTTTTTCTTTTGATTTTGTGATGAAATATGCCCCAGATATTAGTAGATAAAGAAGCTTGGGTCCTAACCTTGGAGTGAGCAAAAACAAACTAACAAATATGTAAACTTCGCTATACACTGGTAGCAATATAAACTTGAAAAATCAGAGCAGAAACACGGATCAATCTAATCTTTGAAGTGCATATGGATTCCACTGTGCTCCTCAATACCACTCTCAGATTCCTGTTCAGACCGGCTGTCTGTGAGGGTGAATTGAGGGGTGTTCGGTTCTGAACTACCGGCTGAGAAAGACAGATGTAAATGGGACGCGGTGTGATTTATGCAGCATTCTACAGAGTGAGCAGAGCAATCGTGAGAGGGAACATGTCAAGAGTTGCCATGAGAAAAAGCCAAGTTCTGCTTTACAAGGAGGAAGGGCAGGAATGAAAATGGCTTGAAAGCATGACTGCCACAGTGGACAAGTCTCACAGTTTGCAGTTTATTAATTCAGCAGTGCCCAAATGAAAAAGATGCTAACACCTTTCCGCTCGAATATCCGGAAGCATAATTTCCAAAGGGCTTTCCAGATTGAAAATCACAAGGGTTGCTGAGATTGAATCCACTTTATTTCCTGAAAAGTAACGTCAACAACTTAAGCTAAGGATTAGTCGACGCAGATCATGTCTAATATCTTATCTGTATTTCAATCAGTCCAATCTCCAGGTCACCCTCCACCCCTCCTCCTCAACCCCAGCTCCACCTTAATCTGCTCTCATATACAAGCTCTCTTTTCTCTGTACCTGGGTTAGAGGGATATTGTCTTTCATCTGAAACCAGACCAACTAAGTACAGACTCAAAATCTGCTGGATCTCCATTGATGTGATGTGCGGATATGGGTTTTTTCTATATCAAGATCTGTCAATAGCAGATCCTCTATCACTACTTTGCCCTTTGGAAATGCCCTTTACCCTGGTAGAAGACTGTTTCTATGTATTGCTTTGGACAAAGGATCTTTCTAATGAACAAAGGAGAAAAAGTTATATTCCTGATATTTTTATTGTCATTTTAAAAGGAACGGTTCATACAACTTTCTATTTTGTCATCATTTACTTCCAGTTCCAAACCGGTGTGGCTCTCTTTTTTTGGCATATCCTAGCTGCTTTTTTTTTCTTTTGGCACACAATGAAAGTAAAGAGGGACAAGAGATCTCAAGCTTCAAAAATAGCAGAAATATCATAGTGATACCATAAAATTATCATTTAAAAAAACAGACTATTAAATGTACATTATATTCCAAATTTTCTACAGCCAAATAATACTGAAGCACTAATTAAAATGAAGCATGAATCACTAATTAAAACTGAGATCTGATTTTCAGTGAATAATGGAAAAAATTTTGTCTAAGACAGGCTAAAAATAATTTTAAAATACACCGTATACTACAAGTCAAAAGTTTGGAATAGTGAGTTTTTTTTAAAAAAAAAAGAAGTTTTTAATGCTTGACAAGGCTGTGTTTATTTAATTGATTAAAAATACAATAAAAACGTAATATTGTGAAATAATGTTTTAATATATTGTATGTTTAATATATGTTTTAATATATTGAAAAATCAAATTTATTCTTGTGACTGCAAAGCTGAATTGTCAGCAGCCATTACTCCAGTCTTCAGTGTCAGCAAGATCCTTCAGAGATCACTCTACTACGCCGATTTAGTGCTCAATAAAAAAATATATACATACTATAACATATAGTCCCAAAATCTCCTTTTTGTGCAATGGAAATTATGCAGAAACAGCATGAAAGTGAGTAAATGTTGACAGAAATTTAGGCTGAACTATAAACTATCTTTAAATTGTGATAAATACTAAATCACATAAAAATAGCAAGATGACAACTTAAGCCAGAAACACACATCACATACATATATTTTACAGTAAAACAGGCAATTTAAACAATTTGCTCTGAAAAAAATTCTCTTGAACATATTCATTCAAGAGGTCTCCATTAGCATGCTGCTTCCAAGTACAGGTAAAGGTGTGATTGATTGGAAACGCGAATGTGAACGATCTGATGACACGCTTGCACTGAAACCCTCTAAATGAGAGCCATTTCTTTCTTTTTTCAAGGGGTCAAGGGACAAAAACAGCATTTAGATGAGGACCATTGAGCTTGGCCATCACAGGCATGCTGATTCGACCACAAGCTTTAATTTGTAGCTGATACTGAGACATGACTGAGAAGGCCAACAAATGAGGTGGACAATCCAGACCGCAGAACAAGCTACACAATTGATCCAGCAGCAGATGGGGTTAATGCGCTATTTCAAGACATGTGTTGATCAAATCTAGTGCACTCATGCCTCTCAACTTACAATGTGAATTGTTTTATTGTCTCCCATTTGTTCACAAATTAAAAGCTTAATCTTATGTAGTCAAGAACATCTCGCAACACACTCATAAAAACCTTCTTGTAGTGACTTTCAAACTACACAAAGAGAATGACAGCGAGTTTGACATTTATACAATTTATGCAATTCAATAAATGAAGTTAATATTGAATAACTTACATAAAGACACAATATTCCCAGTCTCTTTTTGCGCCGCCAATAAATATAGTTCCAAACAAAGCCTGTATAAAATCATTGCACATTTGTAAACAAAACACTTTAATGAATCAGCATTTTTGAACGAACTGAGTGAATAATTCAAGGACTAGCTGATAAATACATTATATTTTATTCCTGAAAAAAAGACTCACAGTCTGTCTGGATAAGCAAATGGTGTAAATATAACAAAAAATATTAAGGCTGAATCTACTACTTACATGCTTGTGTCATTCAAACACATCAAAATTTCATAAGTTTGCCAACACAAGACTGCCACAAATTCACAACCCAATTGTGCAAGTATTTTACTCGTATCTGCGACTAAAAATAGATGTCTGCAAACTGTAAAATGTATTTTGTAGCATATGTCTGAAAAAGGCTTTTTATTCATTTTTCTAAAATAAGTCTTAAATATCTTAAAATTGTATATTGTAAAAGTGCATATTTTATCTCCCTTATCTTTTTAGGACGTGCAGCCAGCAATAGTAAAGCATGAAAATTCAAAATAAGAGTCCCAGTGTACTTCAGCCTTGTTTATAATTAACAGTCCCACATTATGAATAAAGTCCCACATTTTTTCTCCTGGTTAATATTACCATTTAATTTATTGTAAACTCTAGAAGCTGATAACATTATTTTACACATTTTTCAATGCATTACATGGATAGACATTATATATGCTACACTTGTAAATATCTCCATATATGCTGTGCTTGTAATATATCCATTTACTAAGGAAAAACATATTTGACACATTTTCGTTGCACCCCTAAAGTTTTTTAATGTACTCCTAAATTATTCAACATAAAAGCACATGTGCTCCTTGGGAAAAAATAAATAAATAAAGTGTCCTGAAATGCTGCCACGCTTTCCTTTAACTTTTAAAATTGGTTTGTTATTCTCACTGCATTCATACAGATATGCATTCACTGATATATGACTAACAGTGTAATTCATATAGATCTATTGTCTAGTGGGACCATGGAGTTCTATCTGCAAATCTTGCAATCAATGTCCTTTGCGTGGGTGTTCAAAAACTGTCACGGTCAAAAATAAATTCATACGGTATTTTGTTTTCTCTTCGAGCTGCCTCGGAGGGGGGTTGTGCATTTCCCTTTTGCTTTCTTTTTTAAAATCTATTTTCAAAGTGGCTATATGTTGCTTAAGTGACATGCCTCCATCTTTCATGCTTTTTTGGACTAGAAAATCCCTCTCTCCAAACCAAAGATGAGCCCAGGGTGCTGAAAGTCAGGCATGCATTGGTGCATCAATGACAAGCACTCAGAAAGATGGGTGAGGGAATGCATGGGCATATAAAAGAGTCACCGCTGCTCCACGGAGCTTCAGGCAATGGCTGATATAAAGAGAGTGGCTTAAAATGTCTTCTTATGGCTTGCAACGCAAAGCCGCACAAAAGTCTTTCTGCTGCCTCTCTCTGAAGCAGAGCTCTTTGTGTTGGATGTAACCTTCATGGCTGAGCCACTCTGTCTTTGCCAATCTCGTTACAATGTAGGGAGCGGAATAGGATTCGCAGTCAAAGGGTCAGTGAGATCTGCCTGTTTTTTGCCTTCTCTTCACGGTCTCTGTCAGCCTGCCTTCCTTTCCTTAAATACTATATGATAAAATACTATTTATACTCTCTAAATGTCCTCATAAAGTCAAAACTGACCCTATTCGCTTTCTTAATGAAGGTTCCTGGTCTCGTCGTGAACTATTCATCACTTTATATTATTCCAATATTAATTAAACTGCTTTAGAGCTGCAGGAACATGATATAATGACAATGCTGAATTGGACACTAGAAAACATCTACTATAACTGAATGAAATGTTAGTCATATATTGCAAAATAATTACACTGCTCCTTTTGTTTGGCTGTTAATAGTTACAATTAAAGCATCTACTGTACTGTAGGGGCCACAGGCATGCTAACCAGTCAAACCTTGACTCCTTGGTCTTCATAATCTTTAATAATCTCTGCTCCCCATCCACAACCTAAACTGGCTGCTGGCCGGCTGGCTCGAATTTTGCACATCGAAGAAGGAATATCAGCGAGGTCATGGTTGTGTTTAAAGCAAAGCCTACTTGTGAAGCATTCAAAAAACGGCATGATTTTATGATATTATGATTATATATATTCAATTATGCTATCAATTATACTATACTATTATGCTATACTAAAACATTCTAATATAGTATATTTAATAGAGCTTCATATAAATGAACATTACTAAACTTCATGCTGCATTGTGTTAATTTTTTAAAGCGCTGTGGTAAACGTCTAGTTAAACAAGCATTTTTAATGTGTGTATATATATATATATATATATACAGTTCAAATAATAGTTTCACTGATCAATAAAAGTTACTTTTTCCATCCACTTCAGAAAAAACACATAAATATTGAGACACATCAAGGTTTCAAAATATTTGAAATATAATCAGTGCGGTATCATGCATGTGCACACTGCAAGCAAATATTATTTTGATTTCAAAAATGGGTGAGAATGGACCCATGGCATGTCAGCATGAAATCACAGCTGACCTTATATTTACTTTTTAAATGCACATGGCTGGTTTTATCGTGCATTATTCATCTGTGCATGTTCTTTCAAAGAAAATAAACGTCTGTCCTCATAAACCTTTATCAAAATGTAATAACTTGCTCAGTTCTGCTTTTCAGCAGTCTTACTTTTCAATGCATCCCCAACCATATGGCTGCATTTTGGTATGTAATAACCACTTTTTACTATCAAATCAATTCCTGACAAATAAAGTAAAGTCCTTCCATACATTATTTCTCATTGAATACATGGAACAATGTTCAAAGTGGGAAAAAAATGGTTTAATTTGTAAATGAGTCACATTAGAGAGTAAAAATGGGTTGTGAACTACATGTCATGGATATAAATGGACAAATTTGAATTCAGCAAGAATAAATTGGCAAGAACACCACAGCTATAAAATAAAAGAATGTCAGATTCATTAAAACATGAAGAAATACAGCACCAAAGTCATATTTTCAACAGTTCTACATGATTTATAAGAAGTAGTTGGGAGTGTGAAATTGCAGTCAGTGTGCCTTAAGCTTTACTACCAAACAAGATCTCACATCGATAGCTGACAAATGCCCAAGGCTGTGAGTTCTAGTGCACTGGACACTCTTTGCCATAGCAGTATCTTAGGCTGACAACAATAAATCCAACACTAACACGCTGCAAAGCCCACAGAACCCACGCTTAGACCCAGAGATCTGCAAAAATTAGCAATAAAAAAAGTTATACGCACGAGGTCACAGAATGAAACCTTGCCCTTTTAGTGAGGTCACAAAAATACAGTACCAACATCAATACAGGGTTAAACTAGGGCCAAAATCAATTAGGTTCTCTATTAAGTCAGATTACTTAAAAAGCATATGACCTGAAAGCACAAAAGCCCCACTAACATTGATATCACTACCTGTAGATGAATTGAAATGCTACAAATATTTTGCAGCACCTCTCAAATTAATGATACTTCCATTTGCGAGTACCTTGTTATGCTCTAATAAAACATGTTCCCATTTCAGATGCTTTCTTCAAATTTAAATGTACCAACACTTAATAATCTGCAGTACCTGACATCTCATTTAATGACTCATCTGCTTGTTACTGATTTATATAAATGTCACCACTTCGATAAATATGCTTCATCTGATTTATATCTGTTACGGATATTCTGAGTTAATTCTTTTGAATAGTTTTAGCAATGTTTTTATTCCCAAAAAATAATAAGATATCTAAAAAAAGGAAGAGGGCTGAAATAGTTCATTCTTTTTAATGTTACACCTCTAGCCCTGCAACAGTGGCTTACTGATTCTACTCTGTTCAAATTTCAGCTCGCTGCCCCATAAAGGCCTTTGCTACGGTCCTGTATTACAGCCTAAGCTAAATTACAGCCTGAGCCTTGAACAATAATGGCATCAACAACATAACACCACCACCATTACATCACCATTATAGCAGGAACAATACAAATTCTTGTGCCCCTCCAACTATTTAGCACTGTGCCAGCGATGAGCTGGATTAGCCAATGACTCGACAGAGCCACCCTTGTTTCAGGCTGATGTGTGCCAGCCAGACTGTGTAAACCAACAGAGGCCAAGTACATGTCATTTTTAAATTTGAACTGGTGAAGAATCTAATTTTCCTGAGTACTATGAAAACAATACTGTGACATTAAGAACTGAAAACTTCCTAGTCCAAAAAGTGTGCTGAAACTAAGCTGCAAAAATGACCAGTGATGCCTATTAAGATGATCAGAAACAGTGGTAGAAAAGAATATCAATGTTTATCAACATTAAGACTTATTGTAATGTTGCTTAGTGTGGATACAGTAGATAGACAGATAGATAGATAGATAGATAGATAGTAGGGCTGGGCGGTATGAAGGTATATATCGTTACCGCGGAATGAAATGTGTACCGTAAAAGAATTTTTTATTCCGTGTATACCGCGAAATGTAAATAAGTGGGCGTGGCCAACTCACGTGCAGCACGCGTGAGGCTGAGACTGGTCAAACCGTTGAATGCAAGACTGAAGGATACGCTGGGAGGTTGTAAAAACATGGAAAAGGAGAAACGTAACAGGACGAGGATGGCTCAACAGACAATCCTGAGCAGGAGGAGGAACTCGTCATTAACTCTTTCCCCGCCATTGATGAGATATCTCGTCAATTAAGAGACAACGCTTCCCCGCCATTGACGAGTTTTTACGGCAATTCGTGTTCTAGGTATATTGCGGTAAGGAAAGCCCTAGCGCATGTCCTGGATGAGTTACGGGACTTCCGGGTCTTACGGGTCCGAATACAAGACGATCGGCATTAATGGAAGGATCAGAGAACATGTAGATCATATATGTAGATCATGTTTTGACCATTTTGAATCTGATCGGGACGAAGTAGTCAGTGAGAGAGATGCCTCTACAGACACAGAAACATCTCTAGTTGTGTATGGACCGATAACCCGTCAATCTGAATGTGTGTGTGTGTGTGTGTGATGATCTCTCTCTCTCTCTCTCTATATATATATATACATATGTGTTATGTATATGTATGTATGTATGTATTGATGTAGACTATATGTGTGTGTTTGTGTGTATAAATGTGTGTGTGTGTGTGTGTGTGTGTGTGTCTGTCTGTTCTGTTTATTGAATGCAATTTCAGTTACTCATAATTATTTACAGGTGAAAGAATTTGACATTTGAATGCATTTTGCTTGAAAATGCACTACTTTTATAAAAATGCATTTTTCTCAGTTTTTTGTCCAAAATGTTGTATTTCTGATGAAACGTGCATTCAAGTGGTGATAAAACATGAACACATGAAGATAGAATAAAATAGTTTTTTTTTTATTATTATTAAAAGCAGAGGCTTGGTTCTTTATTTTGATATATAATATGTTCATATATTCATAGCAGAAAATATTCTGAGGGCCGTCAAATTTAGGTGAAAATCATCAAAAATGCTGGCGGTGGCTGGCAACTTTTTTTTTAAAAACGCTGGCGGGGAAAGAGTTAAAAGAGGTGCAACATCTGTTGTGTGGACTTGGTTCGGTTTTGCAAAATCTGACAACGAGCAGAAAAAGGTGATTTGCAAACTGTGTCATGCTAATGTACTCACTAGCAGCTGCATTTATATTTTCACATTTAAGTTTTCTTTTCCTGTTATTTACTTGAGATATATTTTATATCTGTGAGATGTTACTTGAGAAAAGTTTACAATAATAAGTTCTGTCCACATCAAGCTGTGAAATGTGACATACAGTGGAATTGTTGTTCATATAAAGTCATATTTTGTTTACCATATTTATAAGGTTAAAAATAAAATACAAAATAATCAAATAAGATCAAGTCCTTTTCTTTTCTTAAATATTCAAGCTTATTTATTATATAAAGCCCTTTTGTACATTTTCTGGAATAACTACCTATATAAAAAACTATATCGTGAAAGATATCGTTACCGTGAAATAAAATTTCTCATACCGTGAAATAAAATTTTGGTCATACCGCCCAGCCCTAATAGATAGATAGATAGATAGATAGATAGATAGATAGATAGATAGATAGATAGATAGATAGATAGGAGGTTAAATAAATAAATACATATATACATACACATGAATATTTCACAGTGAATGACACCCCTTGTATGTAGTGGACATACAGTAACTAACATGCCATCTGCAACATTAACACATGTTGTAGCCTGCTGTAACATTTAGACAGAAAGTGCTCATATTTGTGCTCATTTTGAAAAGGGCATTTGTTATATAAAGGCTACTTGGTCTTGATATTCACACTTGCTTTCTGCAGGATAGCGGCCTACATTTCGCAAGTATCACTCCATCATTTTTCCCCTCAGAGACAATGTATTTTTTAAATGTCATTTTTGCACAGCTTGTCTAAATTGTGGGTTTTAGAAAACTCCATCCCTGGATCCCACATTTGACAAAGAAATGCTCAGTAGCCTTCAGTCAGCCTGTCAAATCAAGATCAGCCGCTGATTCATTATCACAGTCCAACCATGATTCACATCAAGGCGACTTATCTGACCAGATAAGATGAGATGACAGTCAATCCAACATGGTAATATAATTCAAAGTTTTTTTTTTTTATAGCAAGCGAATCGCTTTGCTACTTCTCAAACCTGAGCCACTGGGAGATGATTATATTGTGAATTGCCTCAGGCCTTCAGGACATATCTTTGAGAGCTAAAAATTATGTATTTAGAGTAAAAGGCTCCACATTTCTATCACTGGTAAGACACGAGGGCCTGGATTTTGCTTCAGCGCAACAATTTGTCAGAAGCGCTCAGAAAATTGGAGTAATCTCTCATACCTGAGAAGTCGTGTGAGGACACACAATGGCACTGGTATTGTATAACCAAAGAAGACAGCGAGTTCTATGTAATTTATAGTAGTACTACCCTCCAAAAGCATATTTCTGCCTTTCTTCAAGGTGAAAATGTGAAATATACACTGCAAGTGCTCAATCAAATCATCAAACTAAGGATACACAATATATCTGGACCATAGCAGTTACTGACCAATTTTAGTGTTTCTTTGTTTTTTTCATTGAATGTCTCATAGATTTATATTTATTGGCCAATATTGGCTAGAAAATGAATGAAATAAATCATAACATTTAATTTGGTTACTGTACTTCACAGTACAAAATGACTTTCCAAAGAACCTAAGCAGCAAAAATGGTTTGTTCTGAAAGTCTTGGATTTCTGATGTCAGACATCCAAAACATTAACATATGACTGCCTGCTGCTCTATATCTTTCTCAAGCACAAATGTGTGTAAAGTTTATTATTTAATAATATCCCTAATCATTTAAGTCTATTCAAAAAAAAAAAAATTGGATCTGACTGCAAATTTGCACCATGTCACATGCAAAACGTCAATTTTCATTGTCTTAAAGGTACAGCAGCAAAATAACATCCTGTTTACCTTCAGCACCAGATAAAATATGATAAAATGATAAAAACAGAGCGTGATTTTTCATATATATATTTTTGTATTTTGAGTTGTTGTCCTAACGAGCCATGACTTGGTTTCTATTTCTGCTACAATTTTCTGGATAGCTCTGCCCACACTGAAATCTCATTGGTTGAAAAAACTGCTGCACATACTCTACCTGTATATTGAACATGTATGTACTCAGTGGCTTTGAATGTGCAGCATCAAATAGCATTTCCTCTTTCAATGTGTACAGGCAAATTACATTGTGCCTGGTTAAGAAATGGTGTAATGGTCAGAGAGAGGATGTAAAACTGTAATGAAAAATAAAATTATAGGACAATTATAGTGTTTTTGAGCACTGGAAAAAAATATTAACATTATAAGTGGACCTAAGGGGGAAAAAATATGGCTCCTTTAATGTTATGAAAATCTGTGTTATAACTTTAATAATTTTTATGTAAAAACCATGCACCAGCACAACTACTGCTTACTTGTGACCAGTTTTCTTTCTTTTAAGACAGATTACATCATAATTTCTCTCAGAGGCACGCATACTTTTGAGTTAACCAATTTATCATCTAACCAAACTTTAATCTCACTCAGTAGGCTTTATTCCTCATGGACAGAAGCCTCTTGTTTGTTTTCCAAAGCATAAAGTAGTAGAATGTTTTTAGCACCATCTGAACTCCCCAGAAGATTGTCTTAGATTTCTCATAAGCACTTCAAAACACACCCATGTGGTTTGGCAGCTCTATGCTGATTAAACAATTTGACCGACATGGCCATCATTAAAGCACATCATATACGACATCTCTATCTGACATCCTAAGTTTACTAGAGGTAAGAACTATCAGGGAGCATATTAAAGGTAAATAATAAAACCGGAATCACAGCACCAGTAGTTCCATAAATGCCTTATCATGTTATGCTCCGCTAATGAAACCCACAATTACCCATATTCCCAAAGGAATATGTTGCACCATTGTTGCATAAGAAACAACAGACAATAGGTCTGTAACACATTTAGAAATGGCAGATATGGGATACAGTTCAGTGAATCTGAACTAATTCAGACCCACAGATTATTAGAGACAGATGTGTTGGTTATTAAACCACCCGCAAAACCAATTTTCACTTTCTTTTTATGTGCTTAGATAAATAATGATGCACTAACCAATGCACTAACAAATCAATATGGTGTTGCCATGTTTCATATAACACGTAACATACATAACACAGCAACATTATAAAATTACATTTATACTATACTACGGAGCTGCTGAATGCATGAATCTGATTAGTTGACAAACATTCTAAGGTGTGCAATTATTTTCAGGGAAACACATGGCTCAAGTAGTTCCAGGCAGGTCATGACCGAATTACATGTCCATATCACTTCACCAAACGATTTCAGTTATTTCAAAGGTCCTTACAGCCTACAACAGCAAAAGAGCCCAAACCTACAACGACACTGACCGAGCAAATAAATATCATAAACAACAACAAATTATTTCCATGTTTTTGCCACAAAATTACATTTTATTATGTATGGAAAGCACATACCCTCTTTCTTCCGCTCTCTCTCACTTACAAATGCACACACATACAGTACAGACACACACTCGCACAGAAACTTATCAGCACTGCTCTGACGATTTTTATCGTAAAATAGTACATGCAAAATAGTACAGTAAAATACAGTACAGTACAGTACAGTAAAATAGTTTAGCAACTTAAAAGCCACATTACATTTCTCACAAGCGGTAGTAACGGCACTGTTCTTGAAGAAGATGGACTTACAGTTTTGCTATTAGTAGAGACGCTGATGCGAACACTGTTGAGATACGCACTTAAATCTCTCTCTCTAATAACTTCATTATTAACTGGATTAGTCTGCTATCAATGGCTCAAGTCTCCATTATAAGGTCTAAAATGACGTTTTGGAATTAGCAATGGAGGCATGGGATGAGATTCAATGATTAAGAAATTAATCCTACACACAAGAGCGTTTTAAGGACAAAAACCTGACGAATGTCTTAAAATGCAACATCTGAACAATGCCTTGAGGTGTGGAAACCGTAGTATAAGCAGAATAATTGACAAATGTCCGTTGAATTATTAGAAAATTAGGTGGTGAAGCCTCAGGTGTGCATTATTTTCTAATAATTCACTGGCCCGTCATCAATTATTTCTTACTTACTGCACATTAATCCTTGGTAAATACCATTGATAATCATTCGGTATCATAGTATACAGTAGTCAACATTTGAAGTGGATCAAAACCTTCCATCAAAGTTGTCCTAAAACAAAAACAATACCCGTTCTTGTCTTAGGACAACTCTGATGAACTTTTTTGATCCACTTCAAATGCTGACTACTATATATTAAAAATATCATAATATTACCATTGCTTCTCCATGGTACTGCCATTGTTAAAACCAGTGTGGTGTAGAAAAAATGCATTTATAAGATTTTTAGACTGTTAATCGAAAAAGAAAAAAAAAAAACACATAATTTTAATGTGTCTGTAACCCTGAAATCTGAAAATAAAAGCAGCTCACAAGTCCATTCACATAACTGGACATTAAGGCATAATAAAAAGGCACAATGGTGGCGTTATTAAAATGAATGATAGTGCTGTTTGTGGCTGGTCTACTTGCAATCATGTATGAGGATCATTACATGAAGCTGAGGAGCTTAAAAATACAGCTCGGAGACATTAAGTGGTAGTGATAACAGCAGAATAAAAGAAGAGCACTGCTTTAATGGGAACTTTTTTAAAGACGCTGAATACTGAATGTACCCTCACTCAATACTTTGCATATCTGCCCAAACAATAGCTTTAGTCCCATACAACAACTATAACAAACCGATTTGATTTGATTTGACCGCAATTCCTTTAGATGGGAAGCTTGGAAGTGGAAAAAAAAGAGAAAACTGTACTACATTGATGCCCCTCCACTACTCTTAACCTTACATTTTCACCTGTCTTCAAAAATCACTCAGTTTCTTCAAGGCAATTACTCATAAAACACACTTTTTGAGGGTTTCCTTTAACTCCATCTGATCCCAGTAACAATACAGCTTTACCTTGCTCAGCTACGGTCCTGAACCCTTAAAAGAGTGTTTCCGCTTTAAAAAAAAAAAGTGCAATTGTGTGAAAGAGTCTTCTACACTATTATACACCGCTGTCAGCTTTCCTGAACTTTAAGCCAATATGGAATAAAACATGATGTGTTAAAACAAAAGCGGGACTTTCCTTTCCCAGTGGCGTTTATGTCTTCAGTTTAGCCTTTTAGCCATCAGTGCTAAACACTATGAATGCTATTAATAAACCATCAGAACCAGTGCTTTGTGTGCAAGTGCATTCAGTACACCCTTTTCACACACTCTCGAGAGATATCTGAGAAATAATAATTTCTAGCACCAGAGGGATTGTTTTTCCTAATTGACAGCCATCTTAGATCCATTAGTACACTGCTGTCAGTATACCCAGGCTTTGATCTGTGATGTCAGCTGGATCAATTTCAATGCTTGGCAAATATGCAAATAATTCCGTAGCAGAGACGTGTCAAAGGCACTCAGCATATGCTTGCGCTAAGACACTGGCTGTCTCTCGATAAAAAGAAAGAAGGGGGTGGAAGAGAGCGAGAGAGAAAAAAGAAACCGACTTTGGCTAGATGGGGAGGGGGAAAAAAATCATCTTAATATGACACAAGAGGCTTACAAGTCTCAGCATGCGCACGGGCAAAAGAAGTATCAGGGGCCCACAGCCTCTCTGTGCATAATAATGTTTTTAAAAAAATCGCACGCCGCTGTTTGCTTTTAAAAACCTACAGAGTGCAGCGCCAAAAGGAGAGTCTCTTACTGGAGGCGCAAGGCGGGTGACAGAGAGCATTTGTCTTTATTTGCCGGGCTTCACCCTGGTTTACCGCACGATCCGCTGGGAGAGGAGAGCCCCTAGATTAGACGTTAACGGACTTCTCAGGACACTGTCCAAAATGCTATTTTGCCTGGCGTCAGAGTGGCCAGCTGTGCCTAGCCCACATGTAAATGACGGCTTTGTTGCTTTTTAACTCGGGCCGCCCACTGCATTCGATCAGTGTAAAAGTTGGACTCGCTTAGGAGGATACAGTAACAACAGGAGAGTCCCGAGGGGCTCTACATTTCCCTGAAGGAAGCAACATGGTGTAAATCTCCTAGCAAAGACAATGAGTATTCAAAATACTAGATCAATCAAAACACTTAAAGGGACAGTTCACAGAAAAATTAAAACTCTCTCATTTACTCACCCTCATGCACTGAAGAAATTTGGTGTATTGGTGTAAATTTCAGAAACAGATACAAAGAAAAAGCAAGTAACACTGAATTAAATACAAAATGTTTACGTAGAAAAACTGAAATATTATTTTCTGAAAACATACTCAATCTGTTTAACTTTGAAAAATCATTTTGTCAGTGTGTCGTTACAAACACAAAAGAAGATATTTTGAAGAAAGTCTAAAAACAAACAACACTGAACCCCACTGACTTTCAAAATCTTTTGTGTTTCACAGAAAGAAAATATCAGGTTTGGAATGACCAAAAATAGGTGATTAAATGAAAAAAAATTAATTTTTGACTAACCTACTGTATAACTAACAAACATCCTGGCTTGTGTTTATAATGGTACCAATCTCAGATCTGCGTGTTTCCTGTAAAAGCTGAATATTTATTATAATAATTTTATTATTACTTAAAAAAGGGTTTCACAAGTTTCAACAGAGTGATCACAATCCCTGCTAACACTTCCATGCAAGAAAGTTACAATTAATGTCACCATATTTTACTTATTAGTCGCCTTCACACGTTTGTCAATGAAGTGAAAATGAAGTGTAAAATGAAAACGACCTGTAAAACTCTTCAGCCCTGACCCGCATGCACATACCACTCATATCACTAACTTTTCTCAGCAACGAGAAGGAAAGTATATGTTATATAGAAGTGGCCTTCTTGACAGATTTTCTCAGTGCTTCCACCAGCAGACACCATCCATTGAAATTTTTATGAAATGCAACCACCCCAGAATCTTTTTAATGTCACTTGTACTACATCACTTCTGACAGGCCGCCATGCTTACCGTAAGAACACACTCGCTCTCGCTCTCATACTTTCGTCTTGATAACGCTGGTAGCTATTTGTTACTGTGTAGTATATCAAAAGGCCATCCAAAACGGCTTCAGTTCTCCGCCTAATGCCAAAACATTATTATCCAAAACAATAATTATGCAACATATTCTCCCATCAGCAGTGTTTTGACATTAGATGTTAGCCTGATTTATACAAATCTCATTTGCATGCATGCAATCACACTGAATTTGTCTCTAATGTATTGTGACATGAACATAAACCAGTTTGCTTTGAAAGAAAAGCCTGCACTGTGAGCGAAAGATAATCATACAACATGTCCTGCATTGTTATAGCCTGACCGGTGATTAACATTAAATATGATCCATATAAAACCTCATCTGCTTGGCCACCAGACGAGATGAGATT
>JAFVLL020008342.1:49388-79098 GCA_021397915.2 Tor tambroides
AGCCCTTTGTTGCCCTGTGCCAACTTTTTTGAGACCTGTAGCAGGCATCAAATTTGAAATGAGCTCATTTAGTGGATAAAAGTGTAAAATTTCTCCTTTTAAACATTTGCTTTCTATGTTCTATTGTGAATAAAATGTTGGCTCATGTGATTTGAGAGTCTTTTAGTTTTAGTCCCAACATTTCTGGAATTCGGGTTGTGTGTGTGTATATATATATATATATATATATATATAGAGAGAGAGAGAGAGAGAGAGAGAGAGAGAGAGAGAGCACACTGTATTTGTGGGAAGTGATGAATAAAATGTAAGAGCGATGAAAAGAAAAGTAATTTGGGAATACAGAGTAGGATGCAATTCATTTTATGTTAGTTTTACTACTTTGAGTATTTTGTTTTTAAATGAAGTGTTGCATCATGTGAACATGTTTTTGCACTTAAGCCAAACTTCTCATTTATGAATCAGATTTTTTCCCCAATAAAAAGCTTCAATTACAAAAAAAATCAAATGAGATAAAGTGGTTAATTCACTTGATTATCAAAAAAAGGCTTTACCACATGGTTGTTTAATACACAACTTCTTTTTCATTGGATTTCCAAAGAAAAAAAAAAAAAGCCAATACCCTGATATAAAAGGACCATTATCCGGAGAAACTGACCCAAAAATGAAAATTCTGTCATTATTTACCTGTATGACTTTTTTTTTCCTATGCAGCAAAAGACGATATTTTAAATACTGTTGTGCCCAACATTGGCAGACCCCATTGTCTCTCATTGTATGGAAAAAAAAATCATACAAATTTGGAATGACATGAGGTTGAATTGATAACAAATAAATAAATAAATAAAATGCATAGTTCAGCCAGAAATTAAAATTTTTAGATTTTTTTTCACCCTCATGTCATTACAAACCTGTTTAACTTTCTTTCCTCTGTAGAACACAAAATAAGCTATTTTGAGGAACGTTTTGCCCAACATTGGACCACACTGACTTTGCCATTGTTTGTACAAAAAAGAAAGTCATACAGGTTTGGAAAGTCAAATTTTCATTTCTGGGCCACATCTTCTGCCAGAAAGGGAAATCATGTTGCTTGAAGTGTTCCTTGAATCATGACAGCGTGTTGAAGAAACCCAAATCTAAAATAATGAGCCTGGCCCTGAGTCAATGAGAACAAGAGAAACAGACAGGGAATTAGAATGCAGCGTGTGTTTGGTTGAAGTGTATGTGATGCAAAGGTAATCACATGCTAACTGGGTGGGCGATCAGGGTGGAGTGACGTGTGTGTGTGTGTGTGTGTGTGTGTGCAGCAGACAGCTCGCCCCTGTCACTATGCACTGCTGCGAGAGAACAAAGGAAGATGCCTAGCAGGGGATGGAGATCATTGCGGTCCCCTCTCAGCATTCTGAGCAGTCGCCCTGCCAAGCCTCGTCTTTTCAGGGGCAAACCTTCCTCGTCTCTGCTGTTCGGCAGGTTGCACGACCTTTCCTGTCAGTTTGGCATTAAAAGGGAGTACAACACTACAACAACCAGTGCCACCCACCACTAACTGAAAATACAAGGCAAGAACAAAGATCCCTCAGTGCAAGAAAGTCAAGTACCACCAAACACAGTGTCTTTTCTGATCCAAGCATGTGTTGGGAGATAATGTAACTGAACAGATGAAAGGAATATTTCACCCATAACTGAAGATTCTGTCACTATTTACTCAACCTCATGTCATTCACATTCACTGTAATTGCATGGAAAAGAGCGGCCAGTGTGGAAGAAAAGAAGTCTCACATGAGGTGAGAGAATTTCCCTTTGAAAGGGAACTTCAGTCTTCAAATACACATTTTGACAACATTAAAAGTGATATTCAGAGAATTTTCATAGAATTTATTCTGCTCCTTTCAGCAGCTGAAAAGTTGCAACTGCATTTTCAATGCTGTCATGTGTTATTATATACACAACTGGGTCCCACTTTATATTAGGTGGCCTTAACTACTATGTACTTACATTTAAATTAATCATTTGATACCGTGCACTTATTGTGTACATACATGTTTTTACATTGTACTTATATTTTTAAAAATACCTATATGTAGTTACATCTGTAATTAATTTCTGTAGTTACATTTATAATTACACTGTTGACCCATCCCTTACACCTTAACCCACCCTTAAACCTACCCATACCACCAAACCTGTCCCTAACCTTACCCATATCCCACCTAAATAGCAGCAAAAGTGTTTTGCAATATAATATGACCACAATAAGTACATTGTACTTATTTTTTAATGTAAGTACATAGCAGTTAACCCCACCTAATACAAAGTGTGACCCACAACTGATTTAAAACACACACATACTCACTCCTTTCCTCATTTAGAATAATATGCGAATCAGATCATAATTATTTTAAATTTTAGCTTCTTCAAAATCACCACTCCTTGAGGACATTCTCTCAACCAACTTAATGAGGATCCTCAGATGCTTGGGCACTTGCTGGCTTCTTTCCCTCAAAAAAAAAAAAGAAAGAAAGAAAAAAAAAGAAATAAAATAAAATAAAATCTCAAAATTTACAAAAAGTCTGCCACATCTGCATTACCAAAACTAAAGGTAAAGAAAATGCTCAAAAATACATTAGTGATAAATAATTTGTGGCATCTGTGGATCTTTCTCTTTCATTCCTTAAATGTAAACTACAGGAGATAATTAGCAGGACGTCATCTCACTAGTTGATTAAATAAGAAGGTAAAAAGTGCTAATTTCACACAGACAGTGTTAAGTATGAGAAATGGGACTGTGTCTCTGAATAAGATTATGATTGATGTAAAAGAGCCCTCAGGTAAAAAAGAAAGTATTAATAGAGATAATAGCCACCTTAATTGTTCCTTAATGAAATATGAAATAAATTCAAGATACGAGTTTGAATACACGCGTATCACCATTTCCTCTCTTTGTACATTAATTAACAACAAAGACTTCATAGATAGATGAGGGGGGAGAGTTTTACTTCCCTACAGCCTTAATTTTCTCTTTTAAGACACTGTGAGTGGGAAGGATCATTGACTTCAATGGTGTCGCACAGTATGAACTTTATAGGTTTGTAACTAGTTGGTGTTGACTAAAAAGTAATTGGGGAACAATTTCCCTAGTATTTCTCTCAAATCATCCACCTCACAAAACACAAGGGTTAATCTTGTTAAAAGCAAGCAATGAAAACCTTTGTCAGTGATAATGAGAATGAGATGAAAATACACTTCATTGTGATGAATTAAAATCTTAATTACAAGATATTGTTGACGATGGTAATATGTATATGTATGTGTATGTATGTATGTATGTATATATATATATAAACATTACAACTTACATTGCACAGAAAATGAAGCAAATGCACAGGTTAACTTGAACCAAATTACACACCAATTAAATTAAATTAAATACATGTTTGACTCATTTTAAAGGACACTGTCATTAAAATACAAAAACTAAAATAAAAAATTACAAAACAATTGCATTGAAACCCTATCAAACAATCAATCAATCTGTCAGTCGATTATTCAAATCAACCTTAATGTAACACTGATAAGACAAGAGCTTAATATCACACTTCTTTAGCTCTGTTTTTCTCAAAGTAACACTCAGTAATTGGCTTTCTGTAACAAGTCATTTTCAATTGTGCAGCACAGAGCACCTCTGGGTCAGTAGCGTCCCCCAGAATTTAATTTCAGACTGCTATAAATTATATCAGTCTGACAAAGAATAAAGATTTGGATTTCTCCCTCTTCTTGATTAAATCTCCCATTCTTAGCTATCAGTACATTCAAATTAATATTTTTCATCTTAGTATCCTATCTTGCAAGCCGATCATCTAATTTATATTCAAAACTATCAAGCAAACAGCCGACAGCCCTTCCTCTCGGATCTGTCCGCTGGATCCTGTTATTTACTTTAACAATTGCTCTCCTATTAACTGAACTACACAGTCCTTTCTTTGCAACTTGGACTTTTCTTTCTCCTTTTTAATGATTAGGCCTATTATTCGCTAATATAAACTGCATCCGAGTTGGTTGCAATCTCCGTGACGTCTTTTCAGACAGTCCCCTGGCCTATATACATAGCAATACGGAACCAGACTTCACAAATGGTAGCTGCCATGCACGCATCAAAAGTTCTTAATAAGATACTTTTACCTGCAAGGCACCCCAGGAATGACTGCAGAACCAGCAGTTTCCATAGCAACTTCATCTTCACTTTTGTACGGTCAAAGTCAACTCACATCCAATCACGAAGGTATGGAGGCCTCTCTGTGGTTTCTCGTTCTTCACTCTGCAAGAAACACAAAAAATTAGGTGCTTAGTTTGATTCAAAGATCCTCCACTCTGGTAAAGTTCTAGTAATAGTTGACTGAGTTAAAATGCAGTGCTGCCATAATGTCTCAGTATTTCAATTCTGATTCAGTTCTTTTTGGCACCTGAAATAAACATGTTGAATTTGCTTTTTATTATAAAATTATGTTCACCACCTACACTGTAAAAATAATTTTTTGATGATTGGAGTACATTTACAAGAAGGTACTATTTCAGTTTTTCTATATCAGAATTTCAGGCTTAATTCTGTGCGTTACTTGCGTTTTCTTTGTAATTGTGAAATTTACTAGCAACGTCTGAGTGAAAACTGTTACAGCAATTTTTTTACAGTGTATTTAACTTCTGTAATGTGACATACCAATGCTATCTCACGACCAATTCGTACGTATTTTCCGAGGTGGCTAATTCGTATGAATTCGTACGACCTCACTCGTACGATTTTGTATGATTTGTCTAAACCCCAGTGATGGGTAGGTTTAGGGGCAGGGTTAGGTGTAGGTCATTCGTACAAATTCATACGAATTGTGCAAACTCATAAAATACGTACGATTTAGCAAAAATCGTATGAATTTGTACGAATGAGGTCTTACGAATTCGTACGAATTAGCCACCTCATATGTACTAAATATGTACGAATTTCCGTGAGATCGGGCTGGACATACTGCCAACTTGAAGCTGGATAAACACCAAAAAAATAAAAATAAAATTACCCATCAGGAGGTTGGGAATTGGATTGTGAAGAGTGGTCTCTACATATATGACAATATATGATACATATCCTATGACATTTTTGAATAAAGTTGTTATTTTTGTTTTCTTTGCCCACAAAAAGTATTTTCTTTGCATCGTAAAATTACAGTTGACCCACTGATGTCTGATGTCATGGACTATTTTAATTCTACCTTTCTGGGCCTGGGAACATTTCAGTTGCATTGCTCTCTATGGAGGGACAGAAAGCTCTCGGATTTCATCGAATATATCTTAATTTGTGTTCTGAAGATAAACGAAGGTCTTACAGGTTTGGAACGACATGAGGGTGAGTAATTAATGACAGAATTTTCATTTTTTTGGGTAACCTACCCCTTTAATCTTGCATAAATCTATACAAATTAATCTCTTCTAGCTTGTACAAAACTCTCAGTTTATTAAGTTTCTTATAACGAGAATGTGATCTTATCTGGCAAAAATGCCATTAAGTTATGTGTCATTATGGCTCTTGATTCAATACAATGTAAGTTGTGGAGCTTTTTCTATATCTGTCCCAGGCTAAATAACACTTTCTTTCACACTCGGTACAATTGAATACATTTGTTGAATCTTCACATGGCAAACTTCGATATCTACTGTGTGCTTGGTGTGGTTGAGGGATGTTTGTAGTGAGAATGAGGAGAGGAAGCGTTGTTTTTTGGTTCTGTTTTTACTTCTCAGTTGGAGTCCCATAGGGATCACCATGGAATCGGGACCAAGCGTACATTGTGTCTAGGAAAGGAGTAGTTCTCTATGTGTTTCAAGCCTTTGACAGTGCAAAGCACAAAAGCTGCTGGAAATGGAGTGGAAATCAATGGGGTCTACTGTAAAGTCCCAGAATCCCAAAGCATAACTTGTGTCTTCTTTAAAATAGTCCTAATTTAGTATATCAAATGATGGGTTTAATGAACAGACAGTGTCATTGTGTTTATGTTGTATTCTAGGCAATCAGAGCACAAAATATTTTATATTTTTATCTAAAGATTCATTATTTCTTTAAGTAGATATAACAAAACAAGCAGAGAGAGATGACAATATTTCACACCAAAATCAAAAAGAAAAATATTTTTCCTAAAGAAAATTATGCATACTAGTGAAGGCCATTAAGATTTCTTGCACTGTAACAGTATGTGAAAATAAAATGATAAAAAAAAACTACAAACACACACACACACACACACACACACATGGAGTAGGTAAGGTACAATTCTGTGTAAATCATTTACCAAAAAAATAATGAGATTCAGTCAACGAGAATAAGATTTTTTTCACATTACATTAATGATAATTTGGTGAGAATGTGCTCATTTATCAAAATGTCACACTGCATAAACTCTTAAGAGAATAAGTTTTGTTTCCTTTATATTCTTTTTTTCTTTTGATTTTGTGGTGAAATATTCCCCAGACTTTACTAGATAAAGAAGCTTGGGTTCAAACCTCGGGGTGAGCAAAAACAAACTAAGAAATAGGTAAACTTCGCTACACTGGCAGCAATATAAACTTGAAAAATCAGAGCATAAAACACGGATCAATCTAATCTTTGAAGTGCATATGGATTCCACTGTGCTCCTCAATACCACTCTCAGATTCCTGTTCAGACCGGCTGTCTGGGAGGGTGAATTGAGGGGCATTCGGTTCTGAACTACCGGCTGAGAAAGACAGATGTAAATGGGACACAGTGTGATTTATGCAGCATTCTACAGAGTGAGCAGAGCAATCGTGAGAGGGAACATGTCAAGAGTTGAGAAAAAGCCAAGTTCTGCTTTACAAGGAGGAAGAGCTGGAATGAAAACGGCTTGAAAGCATGACTGCCGCAGTGGACAAGTCTCGCAAGTTTGCAGTTTATTAATTCAGCAGTGCCCAAAAGAAAAAGATGCTAACACCTTTCCGCTCGAATATCCGGAAGTATAATTTCCAAAGAGTTTCCAGATCGAAAATCACAAGGGTTGCTGAGATTGAATCCACTTTATTTCCTGAAAAGTAACGTCAACAACTTAAGCTAAGGATTTGTCGGTGCAGATCATGTCTAATATCCTATCTGTATTTCAATCAGTCCAATCTCCAGGTCACCCTCTACCCCTCCTCCTCAACCCCAGCTCCACCTTAATCTGCTCTCATATACCAGCTCTCTTTTCTCTGTACCTGGGTTAGAGGGATATTTTCTTTCATCTGAAACCAGAGCAGCCAAGTACAGCCTACGCTTCAGACTCAAAATCTCCTGGATCTACATTGATGTGATGTGCGGATATGGGTTTTTTCTATATCAAGATCTGTCAATAGCAGATCCTCTATCACTACTGTGCCCTTTGGGAATGCCCTTTACCCCTGGTAGAAGACAAAGGATCTTTCTAACGGATAAAAGAGTCAAATTTACATTCTTGATATTTTTATTATCATTTTAAAAGGAATGACAGTACTAATATTTTGTCATCATTTACTCACCCACATGTTGTTCCAAACCTGTATGGCTCTCTTTCTTGGCACATCCTAGCTGTTTGTTTTTTATTTTTTTTTTTAATTTTGGCACACAATAAAAGTAAAGAGGGACAAGAGACCTCAAGCTTCAAAAATAGCAGAATATCATAGTGATACCATAAAACTATAATTAAAAAAATAAACCATTAAATGTATATTATATTCCAAATTTTCTAAAGCCAGTAATACTGAAGCACTAATTAAAATGAAGCATGAAGCACTAATTCAATTTGAAATCTGATTTTCAGTGAATAATGGATAAGAAGTTGGTTTATTTCCCTCATAAGACAGGCTAAAATCATTTAAAAATTTGAAATACACTACAAGTCAAAAGTTTGGAATAGTGATAGATTTTTTTTTTTTTTTTTACATTTTTAAGAGAAGTTTTTAATGATTGCCAAGGCTGTGTTTATTTAATTGATTAAAAACACAGTAAAAACAGTAATATTGTGAAATATTGTTACATTTAAACAAACCGTTTTCTGTTTTAATATATTGAAAAATATAATTTATTCCTGTGACGGCAAAGCTGAATTGTCAACAGCCATTACTCCAGTCTTCAGTGTCTCGTGATCCTAATATGCTGATTTAGTGCTCATTTAGTGTTCCATTGTAAAATATCATTGAATGTTTTGCCCAGCATCTCCTTTTTGTTCAATGGAAATTATGCAGAAACAGCATGAAAGTGAGTAAATGATGACAGAAATTTCATTTTAGGCTGAACTGTTTCTTTAAATTGTGATAAATACTAAATCACATCAAAATAGAAAGATGACAGGATGCCAGAAACACACGTCACATTACATACATTTCACAGTAAAACAAGCAATTTAAACAATTTGCTCTTGAACATCTCAAAATCCTCTTGAACATGTTCCTTATGGCATGTCTCCATTAGCATGCTGTTACCAAGTACAGGTTAACACTGTGATTGATTGGAAGCGCAAATGTGAACGATCTGATGACACGCTTGCACTGAAACCCTCTAAATGAGAGCCATTTCTTTCTTTTTTCAAGAGGTCAAGGGACAAAAACAGCATTTAGATGAGGACCATTGAGCTCGGCCATCACAGGCATGCTGATTCCACCACAAGCTTTAATTTGTAGCTGATACTGAGACATGACTGAGAAGGCCAACAAATGAGGCGGAGAATCCAGACCACAGAACAAGCTACACAATTGATCCAGCAGCGGATGGGGTTAATGCGCTATTTCAAGACATGTGTTGATCAAATCTAGTGCACTCATGCCTCTCAACTTACAATGTGAATTGTTTTATTGTCTCTCGTTTGTTCACAAATGAAATGCTTAATCTTATAGTCAAGAACATCTCGCAACACACTCATAAAACCTTCCTGTAGTGCCTTTCAAACTACGCAAAGAAAATGACAACGCAATTTTGAGTCTGACATTAATTTACAGTATGCAATTCAATAAATAAAGTTAATATTGAATAACTTACATAAAGACACAATATCCCCAGTCTATTTTTGCACCGCTAATAAATATAGTTCCTAACAAAGCCTGTATAAAATCATTGCACATCTGTAAACAAAACACCCGAATGAATCAGCGTTTTTAAACGAACAGAGTGAATGATTCAAGGACTCACAGTCTGTCTGGATAAGCAACTGATGTATATATAACAAAATATATTAAGGTTGAATCTACTACATATGTCTTGTGTCACATAAACACGTCACAATTTCAGAAGTTTGCCGACACAAGACTTCCACAAACTCAGAACTCAACAGTGCAAGTATTTTACTCATATTTGCGACTACAAATAGATGTGTGTGAACTGTAAAATGTATTTTGGAGCATATTTGAGAATAAAAAGGTTTTCTTAAATATCTTAAAATTGTAGAACAAACATCTAATGTCATGAATTTGGGGATGGAAAAGAAGCAATCACAATACGGCTCAATGTGATTAATACACTTCAAAATGCTATGATTTCACTAAATAAATATGATTTAAATATAAATATGGGTTGCACGTTCTACAGGATTGTGGTTTCAGAGCAGTTTATAATCAATATATGCCAAATGATTGCTTTTTATTGACTGTTTATGAATTATGATGTTTACTTGTTGTAATTGTAATTGGTTGTAAGAGTCCATGTTTTATCGCCCTCATCTTTTTGGATGTGCAGCCAGCAATAGTAAAGCACAGGAATTTCAAAACAAGAGTCCCAGTGTATTTTGGTTATCAACCATTTAATTTATTGTTAACTCTTGAAGCTGATAACATTATTTCACACATATTATGCAAAGCATTACATGGATACACATTATATATGGTATACTTATAAATATCTCCTTGTATCCATTTATTAAGGAAAACACATTTGACACATTTTCGTTGCATCCCTAAAGTTTTCTAAATTATTCAACATAGGAGCACATGTGCTCCTTGGGGAAAAAAGCGTCCTGATATGCTGCTACGCTTTCCTTTAACTTTTAAAATTTGTTTTTTATTCTCACTGTGTTCATGCAGATATGCATTCACTGATATATGACTAACGGTGTAATTCATATAGAGCTATTATCTATTGTCTAGTGGTGGCATGGAGTTCTATCTGCAAATCTATCTTGCAATCAATGTCCTTTGCGTGGGTGTTCAAAAACTGTCACGGTCAAAAACAGCTAAAAAATAAATTCATGCGGTATTTTGTTTTCTCTTCGAGCTGCCTCGGAGGGGGGTCGTGCATTTCCCTTTTGCTTTCTTTTTTTTAAATCTATTTTCAAAGTGGCTATATGTTGCTTAAGTGACATGCCTCCATCTTTCATGCTTTTTTGGGCTAGAAAATCCCTCTCTCCAAACCAGAGAGGAGCCCAGGGTGCTGAAAGTCAGGCATGCATTGGTGCATCAATGACAAGCACTCAGAAAGATGGGTGAGGGAACGCATGGGCATAAAAAAAGAGTCACCGCTGCTCCACGGAGCTTCAGGCAATGGCTGATATAAAGAGAGTGGCTTAAAATGTCTTCTTATGGCTTGCAACGCAAAGCCGCACAAAAGTCTTTCTGCTGCCTTTCTCTGAAGCTGAGCTCTTTGTGTTGGATGTAACCTTCATGGCTGAGCCACTCTGTCTTTGCCAATCTCGTTACAATGTAGGGAGCCGAATAGGATTCGCAGTCAAAGGTTCAGTGAAATCTGGCTGCTTTCTCGCTTTCTCTTCACGGTCTCTGTCAGCTTGCCTTCCTTTCCTTAAATACTATATGGTAAAATACTATTTATACTCTCTAAATGTCATCATGAAGTCAAAACTGACCTTATTCGCTTTCTTAATGAAGGTTCCTGGTCTTACTGTGAACTGTTCATCGCTTTACATTATTGCAATATTAGTTAAACTGCTTTGGAGCTGCAGGAACATGACATAATGACAATGCTGAATTGGACACTAGAAAACATCTACTTACTATAACTGAAATGAAATGTTAGTCATTGATCGCAAAATAATTACACTGCTCCTTTTGTTTGGCTGTTAATAGTTATATTTAAAGCATCTACTGTACGAATAGGGGCCACAGCCATTCTAACCAGTCAAACCTTGACCCCTTGGTCTTCATAATCTTTAAGCTTTAATAATCTCTGTTCCCCATCCACAACCTAAACTGGCTGCTGGCCCGCTGGCTTGAATTTTGCACATCGAAGAAGGAATATCAGTGAGGCCACAGCTGTGTTTAAAGCATAGCCTAATTGTAAAGCATTCAAGCCAACACAAAGGTGTTTACTGTCCTTTTTAATTTATTATATATATATATATATATATAATGCTATCAATTACACTATACTATTGTGCTATACAAAAACTTCATGCTGCACTGTGTTGATTTTTTTAAAGCACTGTAGTAAATTTTTTTTTTTTTCATTTTTATTGTCATTTTTATAGTTTCACTGATCAATACAAGAAATTACCATCCACTTCAGAGAAAATACATAAATATCGAGACACATCGTTATCAAGGTTTCAACATCCTTGAAATATAATCATTGCGGTATCATGCATGTGCACACTGCACGCAAATATTATTCTAATTTCAAAAATGGATGAGAATTGAGCCATGGTGTGTCAGCATGAAATCACAGCTGACCTTATATTTACTTTTTAAATGCACATTGCTGGTTTTATTGTGCATTATTCATCTGTGCATGTTCTTTAAAAGAAAATTAATGTCTATCCTCATAAACCTTTCTCAAAATGTAATAATAACTTGCTCAGTTCTGCTTTTCAGCCATCTTACTTTTCAACGCATCTCCAACCACATGGCTCCATTTTGGTATGTAACACCCACTTTTTACTATCAAATCAATTCCTGACAAATACATTTTGAGTATATGAATATATCTTATTGAATATATGGAACAATGTTCAAAGTGGTTTAATTTGTAAATGAGTCACTTTACAGAGGTAAAATGGGTTGTGAACAACATGTCATGGATATAAATGGGCAAATTTTAATTTAGCAAGAATAAACTGGCAAGAACACCACAGCTATAAAATAAAAGAATGCCAGATTCATCAAAACAAGAAGAAATATGGCACCAAAGTCATATTTTTGAAAGTTCTACAAGATTTATAAGCAGTAGCTGGGAGTGTGAAATTGCAGTCAGTGTGCCTTAAGCTTTACTACCAAACAAGATCTCACATCGACAGCTGACAAATGCCCAAGGCTGTGAGTTCTGGTGCACTGGACACTCTTTGCCACAGCAGTATCTTAGGCTGACAACAATAAATCCACCACTAATACGCTGCAAAGTCCACAGAACCTGTGCCTAGCACCAGAGATCTGCAGAAATTAGCAATAAATAATAAACGCACAGATTTAATGCAATGAGGTCACAGAATGAAACCTTGCCCTTTTAGTGAGGTCACAAAAATACAGTACCAACATCAATAGAGGGTTAAATGAGGGCCAAAATTAATTAGGTTTTCTATTAAGTCAGATTATTTAAAAAGCATTTGACCTGAAAGCACAAACGCCCTGCTAACATTGTTATCACTACCTTTAGATGAATTTAAATGCTAAAAATATTTTGCAGCACGTCTCAGATTAATGATACTTCCATTTGCAAGTACCTTGTTATGCTTTAATAAAACATGGACCCATTTCAGATGCTTTCTTCAAATTTAAACGCACCAACACTTAATAATCTGCAGTACTTGACATCTCATTTAATGACTCATCTGCTTGTTACTGATTTATGTAAATGTCACCACTTCGATAAATGCGCTTCATCTGATTCATATCTGTTACGGATATACTGAGTTCATTCTTTTCAATACTTTTTATTCCCAAAAATAATAAGATGTCTAAAAAAAGGAAGAATGCTGAAATAGTTCATTCTTTTTAATGTTACACCTCTAGCTCTGCAACAGTGGCTTACTGATTCTACTCTGCTCAAATTGCAGCTCGCTACCCCATAAAGGCCTTTGCGATGGTCCTGTATTACAGACTAAGCTAAATTACAGCCTGAGCCTTGAACAATAATGGCATCAACAACATAACACCACCACCATTACATCACCATTATGGCAGGAACAATACAAATTCTTGTGCCTCTCCAACTATTTAGCACAGTGCCAATGATGAGCTGGATTAGCCAATGACTCGACAGCCACCCTTGTTTCGGGCTGATGTGTGCCAGCCAGACTGTGTAAACCAAAAAAGGCCAAATTCATGTCATTTTTAGAATTAAACTGATAAAAAAAATCTAATTTTCTTGTGTACCATGAAAACATACTGTAACATTAAGAACCCAAAACGTCCTAGTCCAAAAAATATGTTGAAACTAAGCTGAAAAAATTAGTGATGCCTATAAGATGATCAGAAACAGTGTAGAAAGGTTCAACTTTATCACCATTAAGAGTAACTGTAAGGTCGCTTAGTGTGGTAGATAGATAGATAGATAGATAGATAGATAGATAGATAGATAGATAGATAGATAGATAGAACCATATACCAAACGATTGAACAAACAATTGACCAAATGATATAGAATCACAGATAGAACAATAGATAGAGTGAAGGGTAAAATGATGGAACAAATGATCAGATGAACGATGGAACAAGCGATTCATAGACTGTGTGAATGACAGAACCAACGATAGAACAATGGATGGAATGACAGCTAAAACATTAAAGACAGAACGAAAGAATGAACCATATAACAAATGATGGAATGAACGACTGAACGAATGACAGATAGAAAAATAGATAAATAGAGCAAATGATAGAACAACGGAACAAATGATGGAACAAGCAATAGACAGAATGATAGAATGAACCATATAACAAATGATGGAATGAACGACTGAATGAATGAATGACAGACAGAAAAATAGATAAATAGAGCAAATGATAGAACGATGGAACAAATGATTGAACAAGCAATAGATTGACTGATAGAGCACAAGAACAATAGATAGAATGACAGATAGAATGACAGACAGACAGACAGACAGACAGACAGATAGATAAATAGATAGACAGATAGATAGATAGATAGATAGATAGATAGATAGATACATAGATACATACATACATACATACATACGAATATTTCATATATATATATATATATATATATATATATATATTACATTTACATTTAGTTATTTAGCAGACGCTAAACCAACAAAAAAACCAACAAAAGAGCAACAACATGCAAGCCATATGACAAGTCTTGGTTATAAAAAAAAAAAAAAAATCTGTATTGTAAGTAGATAGAATAGAAAAAAGAAAGCTAGTGTTAGTCTTTAAAGAAAAATGAGCAGTTAGAGAAATAAATTTTATTTTAAAATAAATTATTTTAAATAAAAAGACGACAGATAGATAAAATAGAATTAGAATAGAGAGTGATAGAGTTACAGGGTCAAATAAAGATGAAAAATAAAGTTTCTTGAAGATGGCTAAGGATTCAGCTGCTCGGATTGAGTTGGGCAGGTCATTCCACCAGGTGGGAACAGTGAATGAAAAAGTCTGTGAAAGTGATTTTGTGCCTTTTTGGGATGGCACAATAATGCGTCGTTCACTTGCAGAACGCACGCTTCTAGAGGGCACATAGGTCTAAAGTACTGAATTTAGGTAAATTTTTATATATATATATATATATATATATATATATATATATACAAAAGTGTACGCAGTGAATGAGACCTGTTGTATGTAGTGGACATAACTAACATTCCATCTGCAACATTAACACATGCTGTAGCCTGCTGTAACATTTAGACAGGAAGTGTTCATATTTGTGCTCAGTTTGAAAAGGGCACTTGTTATATAAAGGCTACTTGGTCTTGATATGCACACTAGCTTTCTGTAGGATAGCGGCCTACATTTTGCAAGTATCACTCCATCATATTTCCCCTCAGAGACAATGCATTTTTTAAATGTCATTTTTGCACAGCTTGTCTAAATTGTGGGTTTTTTTGAAAACTCCAGCCCTGGATCCCACATTTGACAAAGAAATACTCAGTAGCCTTCCGTCAGCCTGTCAAATCAAGATCAGCCGCTGATTCATTATCACAGTCCAACCATAATTCACATCAAGGCGACTTATCTGACCAGATAAGATGAGATGACAGTCAATCCAACATGGTAATATAATTCAAAGCTTTTTTTATAGCGAGCGAATCGCTTTGCTACTTCTCAAACCTGAGCCACTGGGAGATGATTATATTGTGAATTGCCTCAGGCCTTCAGGACATATTTTTGAGAACTAAAAATTATGTATTTAGAGTAAAAGGCTCCACATTTCTATCACTGGTAAGACATGAGGGCCTGGATTTTGCTTCAGTGCAACAATTTGTCAGAAGCGCTCAGAAAATTGGAGTAATCTCTCATACCTGAGAAGTCATGTGAGGACACACAATGGTATGGGTATTGTATAACCAAAGAGGACAGCGAGTTCTATGTAATTTATAGTAGTACTACCCTCCGAACGCATATTTCTGCCTTTCTTCAAGGTGAAAATGTGAAATATACGTTGCAAGTGCTCACAATCAAATGATCAAACTAAGGATACACACTATATCTAGATCACAGCAGTTACGGACCAATTTTAGTGGGGGTTTTTTCATTTAATGTTTCACAGATTTATATTTATTGGCCAATATTGGCTAGAAAATGAATGAAATAAATCATAACATTTAAAATGTTTACTGTACGTGACAGTACAAAATGACTTTCTGAAGAACCTAAACAGCAAAAATGGTTTATTCTGGAAGTCTTGGATTTCTGATGTCAACATTAACATATGACTGCCTGCTGCTCTACATATCTTTCTCAAGCACTAATGTGTGTAATTTTTTTTTTTAAATATCCCTGATCATTTAAGTATGTTTAAAAAACTATTGAATCTGACTGCACCATTTCACATGCAAAAAGTCCATTTTCATAGTCTTTGAGGCACAGCAGCAAAATAAACAGCCTGTTTACTTTCAGCACAAAATAAACCATGATAAAATCCTAAAAACAGAGCATAATTTTTCATATACATCTTTTTTTATCAGTTGTTGTCCTAACCAACCATGATTTGGTTTTTATTTCTGCTGCACCTTTTCGGATAGCCCCGCCCACACTGAAATCTCATTGGTTGAAAAACCTCTGCTCATACCTGTATATTGAACATCATATATGTTCTCAGTGGCTTTGAATGTGCTGCATCACACAGCATTTTCTCTTTCAGTGTGTATAGACAAATTACATTGTGCCTGGTTAAGACATGGTGTAATGGTCAGAGAGAGGGTAGAAAATTGTAATGAAAAACAAAATTATAGGACAATTATAGTGTTTTTGAGCACTGGAAAAAAAATATTAACATTATAAGTAGACCTAAGGGGAACAATACCCAATATGGCTCCTTAATGTTATGAAAATCTGTGTTATAACTTTAATAATTTTTATGTAAAAACCATGCACCAGCAGATCCACTGCTTACTTGTGACCAGTTTTCTTTCTTTTAAGATATATTACATCATAATTTCTCTCAGAGGCACACATACTTTTGAGTTAACCAATTTATCATCTAACCAAACTTTAATCTCACTCAGTAGCCTTTATTCCTCGTGGACAGAAGCCTCATGTTTGTTTTCCAAAGCATAAAGTAGTAGAATGTTTTTAGCACCATCTGAACTCCCCAGAAGATTGTCTTAGATTTCTCATAAGCACTTCAAAACACACCCATGTGGTTTGGCAGCAGTTTGCTGATTAAACAATTTGCCTGACATAGCCATCATTAAAGCACATCATATACGACATCTATCTGACATCTTAAGTTTACTAGAGGGAAGAACTATCAGGGAGAATATTAAAGGTAAATAATAAAACTGCAATCACTGCACCAGTAGTTCCATAAATGCCTTATCATGTTATGCTCCGCTAATGAAACCCACAATTACCCATATTCCCAAAGGAATATGTTGCACCATGATTGCATAAGAAACACCAGACAATAGGTCTGTAACACATTTAGAAATGGCAGATATGGGATACAGTTCAGTGAATCTGAACTAATTCAGAACCACAGATTATTAGAGACAGATGTGTTGGTTATTAAACCACCCGCAAAAACAATTTTCACTTTCTTTTTATGTGCTAGATAAATAATGATGCACTAAACAATGCACTAACAAAAAAGTAATCTGGTGTTGCCATGTTTCATATAACATACATAAAATGGCATATGTAACATACATAACATTACACATCAACATTATAACATTATATAAATGCACAGCTCAAGTAGGCAGCCAGGTTTTGATTTCATTACATGTCCATATCACTTCACCAAATGATTTCAGTTATTTCAAAGGTGCTTACAGCTTACGGCAGCAAAAGAACCAAAACCCACATTGACCCCCAATGGTGATTAAGATGCTGTATAGCACCACTGCCGTACAAAGAACCTGTTAAGCTCCTTTAAAGGTTCATTACGAGCCAAAGAACCACTGTTGGTGCTATTTAGCACCATTTTGGTTGAAGACATACAGTGCAATATGGCACCTCTTATGGTTCTACATAGCACCATTTGACAAAGGTTCTGTATAGCACCTTTAAAGATATGGTGCTATATAGCACCAAAAGTGGTTCCCCCATGATTACGAGCCAAGAACCACTTTTAGTGCTATATAGCACCATTTTTTTTTAGAGTGTAGGTCTAAAATGACGTTTCGTTATTAGCAATGGATGCATGGGATGAGATGCGTGAGAATGCGGAAATTAATCCTACTCACAAGAGCATTTTAAGGACAAAAAAATAAGAGAGAATATAAAATATAACATCTGAACAATGTCTTGAGGTGTGGTAACCATAGTATAAGTGGAATAATTGACTCCAGTCCATTGAATTATTAGAAAATAATGCACACCTGAGGCTTCATCACCTCAGGTGTGCAATTTTCTAATAATTCAACACCCCATCATTAATTATTCTTTCCTTACTACATATTAATCTTTGGTAAACACATTGGTAATCATTCAGTATCACAGTATATATTAAAAGTATCATAATATTACCATTGCTTTTCCATGGTACTGCCATTGTTAAAACTAGTGTGGTGCAGAAAAAAAAATGCATTTATAAGTTTTTTTAGGCCGTTAATCCAAAAAAAAAAAAAAAAACATAATTTTAATGTGTCTGTAACTCTGAAATCTGAAAATAAAAGCAGCTCACAAGTCCATTCACATAACTGGACATTAAGGCATAATAAAAAAGCACAATGGCGGTGTTATTAAAATGAATGATAGCGCTGTTTGTGGCTGGTCTGCTTGCAATCATGTATGAGGATCATTACATGAAGCTGAGGAGCTTAAAAATACAGCTCGGAGACATTAAGTGGTAGTGATAACAGCAGAATAAAAGAAGAGCACTGCTTTAATGGGAACTTTTTTAAACATGCTGAATACTGAATGCACCCTCACTCACTTTGCATATTTGCCCAAACAATAGCTTTAGTCCCATTGAACAAGCATAACAAACCGACCCCAAAGATTTGATTTTACAGCAATTCCTTCAGACGGGAAGCTTGGAAGTGGAAAAAAAAGAAAACAGTACTACACAGATGCCCCGCCACTACTCTTAACCTTACATTTTCACCTGTCTTCAAAAATCACTCAGTTTCTTCAAGGCAATTTCTCACACAACACACTTTTTGAGGGTTTCCTTTAACTCCATTTGATCCCAGTAACAATACAGCTTTACCTTGCTCATCTACGGTCCTGTACCCTAAAAAGTGTTTCCGCTTTTTTTAAAAAAGTGCAATTGTGTGAAAGAGTCTTCTACACTATTACACACCGCTGTCAGTTTTCCTGAACTTCAAGCCAATATGGAATAAAACATGATGTGTTAAAACAAAAGCAAGGCTTCATTTTCCCAGTAGAGTTTATGTCTTCAGTTTAGCCATCAGTGCTAAACACTATGAACGCTATTAATAAACCATCGGGACCAGTGCTTTGTGAGCAAGTGCATTCAATACACCCTTTTCACACACTCTGGAGAGGTATCTGAGAAATAATAATTTCTAGCACCAGAGGGATTGTTTTTCCTAATTGACAGCCATCTTAGATCCATTAGTACTCTGCTGTCAGTATACCCGGCTTTGATCTGTGATGTCAGCTGGATCAATTTCAATGCTTGGCAAATATGCAAATAATTCCATAGCAGAGACGTGTCAAAGGCACTCAGCATATGCTTGCGCTAAGACACTGGCTGCCTCTCGATAAAAAGAAAGAAGGGGGTGGAAGAGAGCGAGAGAGAAAAAAAAAGAAACCGACTTTGAGAATCCACAACGGCTAGATAGGGAGGGGAAAAAAAATTCATCTTAATATGACACAAGAGGCTTACAAGTCTCAGCATGCGCACGGGCGAAAGAAGTATCAGGGGCCCGCAGCCTCTCTGTGCATAATAATGTTTTGAAAAATCGCATGCTGCTGTTTGCTTTTAAAAACCTACAGAGTGTAGCGCCAAAAGGAGAGTCTCTTACTGGAGGCGCAAGGCGGGTGACAGAGACAGCCGGGCTTCACCCTGGTTTACCGCACGGTCCGCTGGGAGAGGAGAGCCCCTAGATTAGACGCTAACGGACTTCTCAGGACACTGTCCAAAATGCTATTTTGCCTGGCGTGAGAGTGGCCAGCTGTGCCTAGCCCACATGTAAATGACTGCTTTGTTGCTTTTTAACTCAGGCCGTCCACTGCATTCACTCTATGTCAACGTAAAACTTAGGAGGATACAGTAACAACAGGAGACTCCCGAGGGGCTCTACCTTTCCCTGAAGGAAGCAACATGGTGTAAATCTCCTAGCAAAGACAACAAGTATTCAGAATACTAGATCAATCAAAACACTTAAAGGGACAGTTCACTTCATTTACTCACCCACATGCATTGAAGAAAATTGGTTGTATAAACAATTTTCGTTCAAAAATTGCTAGTAAATTTCAGAAACAGATACAAAGAAAAAGCAAGCAACACTAAAAATGTGAAATGCTTAAGTAGAGAAACTTACACAATTAATCTGTTTTATTAATTTTTTTTGACAGTGTGTCATTACAAACCTGACGGAAAAACACAAAAGAAGATATCTTGAAGAAAATCTAAAAACACACAACATTGAACCCAACTGACTTTCAAAATCTTTTGTGTTTCACACAATGAAAACATCAGGCTTGAAATCACCAAAAAAAAAAAGAAGTGATTAAATGAAACAATATTAATTTTTGGTTGACCTGCTGTATAATTAACAAACACCCTGGCTTGTGTTTATTATGGTACCCATCTCAGATCTGCATGCTGAATATTTATTATAATAATTTTTATTATTACTTAAAAAAGGGTTTCACAAGTTTCAACAGAGTGATCACAATCCCTGCTAACACTTCTACGCACAAAAGTTACAATTAATATCACCATATTTGACTTATTAGTCGCCTTCATACGTCTGTTGCCAATGAAGTGAAAATGAAGTGTAAAATGAAAACAACCTGTAAAACTCTTCAGCCCTGACCCGCATGCACATACTGCACCACTCATATAACTAACTTTTCTCAGCGACGAGAAGGAAAGTATACGTTATATAGAAGTGACCTTCCTGACAGATTTTCTCAGTGCTTCCACCAGCAGACACCATCCATTGAAATTTTTATGAAATGCAACCACCCCAGAATCTTTTTAATGTCACTTGCACTACATCACTTCTGACAGGCCACCATGCTTACCGTAAGAACACACTCGCTGTCATACTTTCGTCTTGATAACGCCGTTAACTATTTGTGACCGTCTAGTATATCAAAAGGCCATCCAAAACGGCTTCATTTCTCCACCTAATGCCAAAACATTATTATCCAAAACAATAATTATGCAACATATTCTCCCATCAGCAGTGTTTTGACATTAGATGTTAGCCTGATATATACAGATCTCATTTGCATGCACGCATGCAATCACACTGAATTTGTCTCTAATGTATTGTGACATGAACATAAACCAGGTTGCTTTGAAAGAAAAGCCTACACTGTGAGCGAAAGATAATCATATAACATGTCCTGCATTGTTATAGCCTGACCGGTGATTAACATTAAATATGATCCATATAAAACCTCATCTGCTTGGCCACCAGACGAGATGAGATTGTACTCAACACAGGGAGCTGCAGTCTGGGATGCTGAGTGACAGATGCTAGATAAGTCTATCCAACCACATATACAAATGAGGTCTATAACTTCAGTTTTATTTAGATCGCTCATCTTTGCCTACAGAACTCCGAATATTGTGAGTCATGTAGCGGCTAAATCAATAAATAAATCAAACGAGGAGCAAAATATAAGGAAGCTATGACTTTTAACATGTGATGCAGAAAGTAAATCCTTCAAGGGAAATAAATAAATAAATTCTGAGTGGTTTATGGAGTTTGTGGACAGCAATAATCAGTAAATCCGGCCGGATTAAGCGATGGAGGGACAGTGAGAGCGGATTAATAAACATCTGCGGAGGCACTAGTCTCCAACATGACGCTATCTAACCAAATCAAACCCAGAGCATATCAGATCATTAACCCCAGCGCAACATGTCTCGAAGCATCGGTAATGCACACCCGTCCTGACGTTAATGCGCTCTGTACACAACCCAACACCAGCTGTTTCAGTAAGTAAGATCAATTCGAGCAAGCTTCGAAAAGTCAACAGTGATGATGACTTTCACAGCAAACATCAAGATGCTTGTCACTTTCACTTGATTAAAAGCGACAAGCAAATATTTACTTTTTGAAATAAAAGACTAGCCTTAGTACATGTGGAAAATAAAATATAATGAACAACATGATGAACATACACACATACATAATGTATAACAATAGATATACTGTATATGTTCATATATATGCTGTACATGTTCATCATCAACAACCAAATACAAGTGAAAAGTCACGTGATATGAGACAGTGCCTCCACGTGATTGGCTGATCACACTGTCAGCTGGATAATGTTATCGTAACAGGTGCACAAACCGGCCCGAATGTGTCAAACTAGAGAAAATGGGCAGACTCGTTAACTCACCCACTCACACATCATTTCTGTCATGAACTTGAAATGACTTGAAATGCAAAATGATCTGTTTTTAGCGAATAAACTAAAGGTACACTCCTGTGCCTGCCGCCATCATGACACCTGCAGTGCTTATGAGGATTTGATGAATAATGATCCCAAAGAAGGTCACTTTTAACGACAATAGCCAACAAACAACAGTTTGAATTCATCAAAACATACAAACTATTCTTGCTAGCTACTGCAGCACTAAAATGACTTTTGAAGCAATGCAAAACTTTTAAAAAATATTATTCACGAGATTTGATTTCATGCATGTAATCACAGCACATAAAAATATGTTCAAAAATAAATAATAAAAATAAGAACATTATATAATGCTGTGATATTTATTTACTGTTAGTACATACTTTACAATATTGTAAGGTAAACTATTTTCCATATACCAAATGTGCCCAGTAAACATAACACTGGAACGATATTGGAGCAAAATGTCTTGCAAAAATTGCACACACATACACATTTACTAATGATAATTAACAATCCTTTTACAATTCTACTGATACTGTTCTGTTGCTGCTACTAGTACTAGTCATTCCAATTAATTATTTAGTTCACTACTGTATATTTTGCCTTTCCAACTAGAAATATGTAGCCTATATAGATATGCTATTACTACTACTACTACATCTTCTGTCACTAGGACTACTACTCACAATTATAATACTAAATAATAATTAATTGATCTTCTGTGGTTTGCTCGTCTATCGCATGCATAGAAATGTCTTGTAATAAATGGAGAGACGTCTAAGCAGTCGTCAAAGTGAGCATGTGTCCTTCTCGAAGTAAATGCCTAAGAAAATACGAGAATACTAACCAAAAACACAGGGCGAAACGTGCAACGGCATACTCACTCTCCGCATATGTTTGAAGTGCAGATAGAGCAGCAATATAAACCCGAGTTCAGCGTGACGGAGCGATGCACAGCTGATAACTAAAGACGCACTTACTGTGATACATCGAGTCTCTTCCCTTCCTCAGAGTGATGCGGGCTCTCTGCGAGACGCTCACTGAACCGAGCATCCGAATAACACGGAGCGGATCTCCAAAAAGTGCCGCTTAATGGCAGAAGATGCGAGCGCCAGCGCTGAGCTGGAGATATCGCGCTATCCACACACGGTCCCCGCTGATTCCTGCATTAGATCAACATGAGCCCGCGCTGCTCGTGTGGCACGGGGTGGGCACCTCCCACATACTGTGCTGGAGGGCTCCCAAAGAGTCACACAAATCACATCATCTTTGTGTCACGAAGGGCTGAGGCTTTGACATTAGGGATACGAGGACACAGCTGATATGGCAGAAACGTAAACTTGCAGTAAAATGTGCCTATTTATTATTCATTTGCCTTTCAAGAGGGCGAGATGCTTTAGGTGTACTGCAAAGAGTAAAAATATGCACTGTAAATATGTTAGTAATAAAAAAATAGGAATAAAAGACTATTATATAAATATACATAGGCTACCATATATGTAATTTTACTGTAAAATAAAAAATAAAAACTAGCCTATATTATCTAAGGAGAAAACGTATAGCCTATTATGCATGTTCAGTAAGGCAAAATGTATACTTGTATGGTAAAATATTAAAATTACGTTGTAAAAAATAATTGGGCGAATTGGCATTCCTTGTGCCATCCATTTGTTTGGATGTTAAAAAATTACTATAGCAAAAATGGTAGATTAACAAAATATTACAGTGGGCTGCTGATACTTGAGTTTCTACACAATCTGATCTTAAATCTTAAATACGAATGTTGATTCTGCTTAATAAATATTACTTCTTTTAGATATTACCACATTTGTTGTCACTAATTCATAATAACAATGTTCATAATAACAAAACAAATTCAAAAAAAGCCATTTTTAAAGGTCAATTAAGCAGCTGCCCAGCTAACAAAAATATGTTCTAAGAATGTTCTGCTAAATTTCCCCTTAAATTATGAAAATGTTATTTTGGAATGTTCAATAAATCCAAATGTCTAGTTTTTAAATGTTTTTACATACATACTGTAAATACATATTTATTTATTCATTCATTCATTCATTCATTCAAACATTAAGAGTAATATTTCATTTTATAATTTTGCAAACATTTAATATATTTAAAAATGTAACATTTAAATAACGTTAGAGAAATGTCCAACTAAACCATTTCAGTAATAAAATGCTCCATGAATAAAGTATAAATAAATGAATGAATTTATATAGTGTTTATGCAAATAAAATAAAATATATATGTTTTTCTAACACTTTGAAAGACCACTTGAACAAACGTTCTATTAACCTTATTGGAAGAACATAAACTTGAGAGAA
The DNA here is from genome assembly GCA_021397915.2 of Tor tambroides. Classification (NCBI taxonomy): domain Eukaryota; kingdom Metazoa; phylum Chordata; class Actinopteri; order Cypriniformes; family Cyprinidae; genus Tor; species Tor tambroides. The sequence goes on from JAFVLL020008342.1 coordinate 73,877, forward strand.
CCTTGCTAGAACATTGGCAAAGTTCTAGAATGTTCCTTGTCAACTGAGTGACGTTCCAAAACATTGGTGGATGACTCTATTCTCCCAATTGTATGACTATATGCTAATTGAGCAAGGTGACTGCTGGAAAACCAAAGTAATACAAAGAAGTAATGATATTTACTTAACCTCAAATTCTTTTGTTCATTTTGTTCCTCTGACCTATCCAAAACCCAGAAAACGGAAACTATTAAGGCTTTAACTCACAAAGCAGCATACACCTTTCAAAAATAGCACTTTTATCCAATAAACTAACATTGTGTCTTTTTGGACCCAATCTGGCTCTAGCAAAAAACACTAGAAGAATACAATAAAACAAATCCAATTAGACAACTAGCAGAAGAGTATCTCCTACACGCTGTACTGCATTCAAGTTTTACTGTATATGTGGGGTCTCTACAACCCCAAAAGGAAGTAATGTATATTTTTGATGCAGGATGATGCATCAAGTTAAAATATTCTTTATAATTATTCCTAATAACATTAGTCATGAAATATCAACCTCATAGATGTTAAGCATGTCTTATAAGACCCCAAACAGAACATCAGCATTAAGAGCACAGATCCTGATGAGTGGTTTGCAGAGAACACAGTTGCCAAATACAATCTAAGAGAAACCCTTATGAAGCAGTTGCATTAGCTGATAAATTATGTATATGTCTTTTAATGAGATCACATTGCTCTATGTCATGATTGGAGTTTAGTCTCCCCCGCCTCCTTCCCTCAATACTATCACATTTTCCTCAATTAAGTTGGATCAGAAGACTGATCTATCCAGACACCTGCGCCAGGGGGTATATAAGCTGTTCAGTAAGTGTCTTGATCAATGTTAGGGGCTTATTGACATGCTTAACTCCCGATGGCACCCTGTGTCTGCTCTGACAGAACAGCAAGGTGGAGAGCGTGACATGTTTTGACACCGGTGTGACGGGGTTGTTAGGTGCACTGTGCACGTCTGTGTGTGTTGCTGTGTAACTATAGCTGCTTTGCATATGTTCATGCAATTCAAAGACAGGAGCAGCAGTGCACGAGCAGTGCGATTTCTCATGCACAGCTGCTTGAGAAATAGGTCTACGATGAATCCATCTTCCTTAGCACTCATATCCTCACCGAGGGAGGCAGATTGCATTCATAACGACTGTTAGCGGACATGCTACGACCATCCAGATGCTCTGGCTGTGTGTTTAGGGCAGGTGAAGTTTTAATGCAGTAAAGCTTCCAATTTGTGAGACTGTCTGGGAGGGAAATCAATCGTTTGTTATTAGATACGTAACCTCATGTCCACATGGAAGGTGCTAATCCACTAGGTGGCACAAGCTAACAAGCCTGTAGTCAAACTCTGGCTGTTCAAATAAGGGTAAACTGCTCACATTTGACTGTTTGGGGGAAAAATACAGCGCTACCGCTAACTGCTGCATTCATTTAAGTTGGTCACTTAATTTTTTTATTTACATAATTATTGTGCAACTTTGTATTGCATACCAATCTCAGGATTACACTGCAAGGATCTACATTAAACAGATTCAGGCCCCTCTACAAATGAATTCCACCTTTGATCCCTTAAAATTTTCATTATCCGCGCATAAGCCCTAATTATAGTAAGTGGGATTGGAGAAAATCTTCTCCTTTTAAAATAGTCAATTGAAAGGCGATAATTAAAAGAGAAGTAAATTGAATTCCTGATGGGATTAACTTGCAGGAAAGACAGCGAGGAAAAGAGCAACAGCCTTGAAGGGAGAGCAGCGAACAGCAGCTTCTCCACTGTCTTTGTGCACTCAGACACATTTGCTGACTTCTCGTGCTGCATACATAATCGCTAAATCACAAAAAGATAAAAACGACATCTGCAGCGAGGCTGACTGCATGTGAACAAAACAAAATACGCATATCTACTTACAGTGACTATTTAAAGATGAACTGTGGGCCTGGAATTGCACTAATTATGACCATTACCGAACAGGTTTCCAGAACACTCCCCCTGTTTGTCATAAAGAAGCCATTCTCCATTTGAGGGTGGAGCTACCAGTTCATTTGACCACTAATACATGGGGGGGAGTCTTTGGGAAACCTGTTTGAAAGCATTCACTATTTTTTGTAATGCAGAAATGACATAAATACATATAAATAAACAAATTCCAATAAGATTTTCAAACATTTCACTAAAAGTTTGATTTTTAAAAGTTAGTCAGGGTTCACAGAAGCTCACAGAAATCTTTCACCTGGGATGGTAACCATAGCAACTGTAGGCCACTTAAGGAATTTCCATTCATCTTGGATCATTATACTAAACACTGACAGAACATAGTGTTGCAAACATATCACAAAAATCTGTATTTTTTAAAAATCATCAATTATCTTAAAATATATCAAATTGACAATGAACACAATTCAGGTTGCATAAGATAAATATAAAATAATTAAAAATATACACTACTGTTCAAAAGATCGGTCATCAAGTTTTTTTGTAAGAATGAATAGTTTCAAGCAATAATGACTTAATCTGATCAAAACGAACAATAAAGACTTTTACATTATTTAAAAAGTCTATTTCAAATAAATTGTGTTGTATTTCGGTTACATTTTATTTTAAGGTGTCCTTGTTACAGTGTAATTATATATTTAAGTACTGAGAAATATTACTTAACTACATGTACTTACTGCATATGTTTAGGGTTAGGATTGGTTTAGGGTTATTTGCATTTAATTATGCATAATTAATTGTTATTATAATAGTAAGTACATGTAACATGTAACAAGGACACCTTAAAATAAAGCATTACCAGTGTTTCTTTTTTTTAAGTTAACAACTTTATTAATCCCAAAAGGGGCAATTCAAGTAGGGTAGTAGCATCATATAACAGACACAAAATATCACATAGATGGTACAAAAGATAATTAAGCAAAAAAGTAAAAACACAACCCGACATGCTTCATAAATAAACTCATAAAATAAAATAAAAAACCTTATTAAGACTTTGAATTGCAAAAACGAGCATTCTATTCAAAGAATTCTGAAAAAAAACATAGTTTTGACAAAAAACATTAATCAGCACAACTTTTTTGAACATTGATAACAATAATAAATGTTTCTTGAGCAACAAATCAGCATATTAAAATGACTTATGAAAGATCATGTGACACTGAAGACTGGAGTAAGGGCTGCTGAAAAATTAGCTTTGCATCACAGGAATAAATGGCATTTTAAAATATATTAAAATAGAAAACACTTATTTTAAATTGTAATGATTTTACAATATTACTGTTTTACGATATTTGTAGATGAAATAAATGCAGCCTTGGTTAGCATAAAATGTTAATAATAATAATAATAATAATAATAATAATAATAATCGCTATCCCTAAACTTTTGAGCGGTAATGTAAGATGTTCTATAGCAAGCTCTCAGTTGCAGTTTGGGTAGGGGGGAAACATTAATATTGCAAAGGCTCTCTTGCCCGTAATCCCTGTTAAGGGATTAATAGTGCACTCAAACCTCAACAAGTACTGTATGTGGGCAGATATGGTCTCAGACTTGCAGTCAGTCTCTAAAGGCTTTTTTTAATTCAAAGAAAGCAACCAGTTCTCTTGGATCTCTCTTAGAGTTCAAGGCTAAGCATTTCCACGCCGACCTCCAACTCTGTGATGTCTCAGCATCTCCTGGGCCGAGCTCTTTGGGGACTCGTCTGCTTGGTGTCACTCTGTAGCTGCTAATGACACATGGACAGAGGCATTTAACTGTCCGTGCTCCAGTTAACTACAACCTCTGCACCGTGAAATAAAGTTGCATTCTACACCGTGTTGACTTTTCTCGTGCTGAACGCGGGTAAATCAATTATCTTCTGATGCAGTATTCAAGGGGTATTGATATTCAGGTTGCATGGGCTTTGTGGATCTTGATAGCTCATTAATACATAATATTCCCCATCCACTAAAGGGTTTATATGATTAAGACGAGATCTCCTGATCAACAGAGATTATAAACTGTGCAATGCAATAAAGAATATTAATGATGTTGAGAGAAGAGCTACTCTAGTGCATTTTAAAATGTCGTACAGATCGCAGAGTGATTTTAAGCATTAGCCGAACTCGCTTCAGGAAGAGCAGATTTGGGCTGGGAATACACAGGAAGCGTGACGTTATCAGGCCTTTTTATCGATGGCCACAGGGTCGTTTTGAATGATGAGCCCTGTTTCCTTCCCATTTGGAATTGCATTACGGCTCTTGATGGCATGCATTCAGTAATACAATAGTTTAGACTGACAGCGCAGCTGAAACAAATCTACAAAGTTATTTGGGGTCAGATCGGGCATAGGGTGATTTCAATCACATCCTTTATTGCGATTTTACGTCTAGGGTAATCATTTTCTTTCCTCATTTAATACAGATAGAAATAGTTTTTTGAAGTCTATGAAAAAACCCTGCTGAAAACACAACAATACAATAACCTAAGCTGGCTTGCTGGCCTCAGCTAGTATGACAGCCTGGACAAGCTGGTCAAAATACCCCAAACCCCTCTAAAACCAGGAAACCAGTTTAGGCTGCTACTGTAAACTGCACTACTGGTTTGCTTGTATGTGAAAATTGGCCAAAACATCTCTATAACAATCCAACAGACCAGTCTTGGAGACCAGCTAAGACCAGAAACTGTTTAGGCTGGTTAAAGATTATTTTTCTTCAGCAGGGAAGACAATACTATATGTTCTCATATTTTAAACTACACTGCTGCTTAAAGCAACCTAAGATGGTCTGTTTGTCTTAGCTGGTCTCACAACCTGACCAAGCTGGTCAAAAAGCCCAAAACCCCTCTAAAAAAAGGAAACTAGTTTAGACTGCTAAAAACGCAACTTAAACCAGATCAAGCTGGTCTGATAGTTGAAGAGCAATTTTCTATAACAATCCAGACCACTCTGTGAGACCACATAAAAAAACAAACAAAAAAAAAAATAGGCTGATTAAAGAGGTTTTTTTTTTTTTTTTTTTTTTTTTTTAGACAACATTTTAAATTGCACAGCTGGAAAAACATTGTTTAAACCAGCCTTAACTAGTTTGCTGGCCTTGGCTGAACTCCCAGCTCAAACCCATCTAAAACCAGGAAACCAGCTTAGGCTTCTAAACTACACTGCTACAACACAACCTAAACCAGTTTTAATTGGTTTTCTGCTATCTCCCAGCTTGTATACCAG
>JAFVLL020008343.1:0-17426 GCA_021397915.2 Tor tambroides
ACGGTCTTAATGGTGTTCAATTAGTTCCACAAGGCTTTCCTCGATGGATAGGCCTCCAGCTTGATTACATTGAACGGTGGGTATTTCCTGTGTTTAAACCCACATATGGATCGAGTAAGGCAGTGGCTGTGGGACTACCGTTTCTCTCCACTACATCTTCATTTCTTGTTCAAACCCCCCTCAAAAATCTCCTTCTGGTTTACCAGGTCGGCTGTCCAAATGTTGAGGAGGTTTTGGCCTGGGCCATTGGAGGGTGAAGCCAATGCAAATTTCAAGAGGCACGCATGGCTCAGTGCAGTTTATTTCCAATGATTCCTTACTGTATGAGTCTCTGAGCCACACCTACTGATGGCTTGAAGGCATATTTGTACCTTTACTTTTACATTAGCTTATCCCGCTTTGAAAAATGTGTGACACATGAAAGGGTCTTTTTGAAATCCTCCTCATGCATCCAGAAGCGTCACAATCAAGTTTGTTCCACAGCGTGTGCTGGCGTTGGGTTTTATGACTGGATTCATTTCATCTCCATCAAGCTGAGTACTGTGTCTATCCCATAAGTCAGTAGTCTAAGAACAGCCCACCATAAAATTAGCTGGAACCAGAACGGGTCTAATGACTAAACATGATGGTACATGCTGGGATTTTTCATTTTTGTTGCAAAAGGCAAAAGATATATATTTTTTTTTTTGGACTGAGAGAGGTGAACATGACGTGTTTGGTAACACTTTGGCCGCAATTCACCTGTAGGTTTTGTGATTCTAGGTGGATCATATTTACATTGTTTTTCCTGTGTTGTACTCACATAATGCAAATGGTTTGGCAGAGTGAAATGAGAGATTGAGTGTGCATTGTGGAGACATTTGGGTTGTGCAAACCTCACTGAGAAGTTAAACATGATTACTATTGTTTAATTCCATCTAAAATTACCAAATTTGTTGATGTTAGTTGATTTGTTTCAGAAGATTATTAAGTTTCTAGTTGCTAATATTGTTCATAGCAGATGTAAAGATCCTTTTGGATGTTTTTAAGGTAAAAAAAAAAGTCATTGTTTGAAGGAACAAATAGAATTAAGCTGTTACATCAATATCGTTGGATCATCATGCCACATTTCTGTTGGCATGAAGACAATATGAGACGCTGTTTGCTAAGGGTTGGGCCTATGAACATTGGCAGTCAACGCCTGGCTGACTTTTTCATCACTTTATTGTTGTAAACAGGAACAAAGGTGATGGTGAGGGTCAAACACAGTTCACTGCTGACTTAACCAAGACTTTCTGTATTGGAGAACATCTCTCAGGTAAGTTCTCAATGATTTGCATTGTCTTTTTGGTTGTATTTCCATATAGGGCTTTGCATATATATCTATACAGTGGGGTATACACTGAAACTAGATTCATCTAATTTAAATCTGGAAAAAAAAGTAAGTGTGTAAATTAACTAAGTAAACAATTCTATAATTTATATTTAAAAAAATGTATATATTTCTCGCAAAACTTTTGCATTACTCCGAGAAACTTTGTTTGTTTAAAAAACTTTTGTGCTCCCATGAGAAACTTTGTGATTGAAACAATGTGAGGTGGGAGGAAAAACTATATTTCAGTGCCTTTGAGACCAAATGCAACGTTTCTGGGGGAACACAATACTTCTGTGAGAGAACGGATTTTGCTGGTATATTGCAGCATTAAAATTTGGTCAGGGTTTGCTGCTCATTATTTTTCAGTATGGCCCTTGATTAGGTCTGAATCGAAGCACGTTTTTGTCTGTTTTTCCCTTACCTGTGAAAGTATTTACTTTGGCTCTCAACCCTTACGCCACATCTCAAAACCCAAGCTAACAGAGTATTTGGATAGGCAAAGCAGCTTATTAACATTTCTCAGTGAACCTCAACCGTCCAAAGGTTCTATGTTACCTTTTTTAGCACATTCCTTACATAGGAATTACGTGCTCAGCAATTGGGCAACATCTATAATTTGCTACTGGTTAAGATATAGGGTTACATGTAATTGAAAAATACTGAGTTTTCTAATTTTGTTGTTAATTATTTATTTATTTTGATCTGCTGTTTTATTCAGCTTCTTATTGCATACTTGTTGTGTACTCTTATATTCTTGAGTTTGGAAGAACATTTGGATACTATCACTGCATACCATTATTATAAATTTTTTGTCTGCCTCTGGCGATATCTCACATTCCAATTTGTGATAGTAAAACCACAAGGTGTGTAAGTCTTCACATCACTGTGTCGCATGTTTGATGATGTGAAATAATAGACAGAGTACGAGGAGTGCTGATATGACAAGCTAATTACTAATGAAGTTTATTTCCTTCTTTTTGTGTATGGAGAGAAAACATTTTTTTTGCCAGTTGCTTGTTATTTCATATGTTCAGAAATATGATAGGACTCTAATTCAAAACACTTGCTGTGTTGTCTGATTGGTTATGGTAATTGCTCTGTTTAGCCACAATAACTTGGGACTTTGTGCTGCAAATGCAAACAAAGTCACAAAAAACAGATGTCGTTTTAGATCCCCAAATTATAAAATGAAAAATGCATGTTACAAAATAAGCCATTGCCAATACTGGCCGTTTCCACAGAAAAAAATAAAACAAATAGCTATAACATCATTATATTTTTACAGTTTTATATAAATCAAAAGTTATAGACATGCTGAGACCAAAAGCGTTCAGTCCGCCGTTCGTCCGTTTAAGTAGCGGCCAGAGCATTGGGTGATACGCGGGGACCTCCTTCTGTCAGTTTTACTTCCTCCTGCTCTCCTCCCCTAGAAGAGACCTGATACAGCTGCAGGAAACCGCCAATAAGAGCCCTATCAGATCGACAAGGACGAGGGAAAAGACATGAAAGGAAATTCTTCTCCTTTTCTCTTCCACTTCGCCGTTTCGTCCCCCTTTGCTTTCGCGTTTTGGCTTTGACACGTCTGTATATCAACACGCTCTAGTAGCATATAGGAGAAGTGTAAACTCTGAGGCCCACGAGCAATTTAAACACAGTAGATCAGTCATCTAACACTCGAGAAATCGGATCCCCAAACATCCCGGAGAACATGAAAACATGCTCGCTGATCACATCAATAACACAGTTATTGATCACAGAGTTCAGACTAATCAAATCGAGCGCTGGTTTGTTTGAAGTTAAATACGGGCTGCTGCGCTATTTATCTGTTCCGCTTTTGGACTTTTGCGCAGGCCGCCCACTCAAACGTACATGGAGGGAAAGTGTTATTTGTATTGTTAAATTTACATTAAGCCCATTTTAATTGCATCAGCCGCTAAACAGATCTCACAATAATGGCCCTAACCGAGAAAATTGCGATCATCTGTGGAAGGGCCTGCAGTATAATGGACAAACCCAATTAATCTAATCTTGTTGTGATCCATTATGGCTGCACTTTATCATTTCAACAGATGGAGCATGAAGAAATTAAGAATGAGCTCCTGCCAAAGCAGGGCTCGCTCGCAGACGCTTTTCTCTCTGATGGTACCGCGTTCGCGTCTGACGCGGCCTGTATATCCTCCTAAAGAAGTGATCCTCTTACAGATGAAGAATGCTGTTTTAACTGATTCTCGACAAGAGATTAATTGAAGAAAACTTTTAGTTGGAGAAGGCAAGTGGGATAGATTAACAGTTTTACGTCCACAATAGAGTCGACTGGAACTGCAGGGTTAATGGCAGGTCATTCGAGCAGCGCGATTTCTAAAGCTGAGCTGTAACCGATGAGGTCAATTCAAGTCGTAATGTTCACGTCTGAAAATAAACAATTTTTTCTGGTTTGAGCGTTGACGGGAATACAAAACAATGATGGATGCGTGTGGATGGAATTCAAGTTTGGGGCTCATGACTTTGTTTCTTCCGATTTTACTTTCCAGTGGGTAAATATTTAATTTGGACAAATGACAAAAACATATAAGTGCACAAAAATAGGTCGGTTTAGAGGCAGTCAGAGTTGGTACTTCGGATGCAGTGTTTTGAAGGAGCTTCCTCTAGGGGGCACATTACATTCAGTATTAAATACAAGTACAGTCTAAGGGTGAAGGGTAACGCTGCAGTATGTGCTGCTATTTTATGACCTGAAGGTAAAATGATCTTAATTTTTTTTTAAGGTAGTGTTTTTATTAGCTGTTTTTGCCATGATTTAATTTCCTTATGACCAATTCTGTTTAATGTCTAAATAAAATTGCGTTTTGTTACTGTTGTGTGGTAAACAGGAATTGAGGAATATCAGTCTGTTTCTTTCCAAGGCTTCACACATGCAGATAAGTTGAAACTGGTGTACTAAACCCATTTTAAAATGACACACACCGATCAGAATTACTATAAGATTAGCAGATTTTAATAAAGTCAAATAAAAAGCTTATTAGTCTTTAATAGTACAGACGAATAAAGATAAATATGCTGCCTTATAAATGAGTAAATTAATCATTTAGAAACATATAATGTAACTTGAATACTTTAATTCTATTTTGCTTATTAAGAAACTGATTTTATAAAGCACAAATGAGGACTAATAAAGATTTTGATCTTGTGAGTCACAACTAGTAATTCACTATTCCTGCTATGTAATGTAAGTGTGCATTTAATGTAGGCAATTTTTTTTTACATTTATTTATTTAACTTTTATTTACATTTCCTGTAGTAGGTAAATCAGCTATTATAGCATATTCTTCTCTTAGACTAACATGGCATATGAAGGTTGTATTGAGAGTGGTATCAGTTGAACTGAACATGTTTTAGGCCACTGTAACAGTGGTCATTGGGTTTGGTCTCACTGTAGCGTGTGTGGTTGACACACTAGCCCTCCCTCTGGTTAGACGTGTAGCGTCATCAGGGCTCTGTGGTCTCATTACCCGGCTCGTGTCATTACGCTAAGTTCAAGGTTGAGCTGCAGTAGAATTGAATATGTGCAGTAATTTATATCCAAACTGAAGTGCCTGGTTTTATACTCTATCAAGTTCAATAAATTTTGTCATTTTACAGTTTTGGTTTGTCTGGTAATACAAATGTCAGGCAAAACAAAATTCATCGACTTCAATCATGCCACTGGTTAAAGAGTTGCACTTTTAGAGAGTACAGCTGTCTGTTATTGAGAAATGCACATTAGAAAGATAAGGATTTTTAATGGTAAATTGTATGCATATTGATAGTGTGAAAATCCATGTACTTTTTATTTTGGCTGAAGATCATTACATAAATTATGTTTCCCAAAATGGCATCTGTGGAAAAAGTGTGTCAAATCCTTTGGGGTAAGTTGTGCCAGTGACTCAATCCATTAAGATTTGCACCAAGACATGAAGGAAATACTATTGTATTGGTATGGAAATCAGCGGAACTAAATTATTTTTTTTCTGAGTGTGAGATCTACCTTTCAAAGAAAGTTATTGTAGCTTTTTGCCACAAAAATAGGTATTGAAAGATTTCTTATTTCCCTGTACCTTAATAGACGGAATGTGGATTTTATTTTGTACACACGCACGCACGCACACACGCACACACACACACACACACACATATATATGTGTGTGTGTGTGTGTGTGTGTGTGTGTGTGTTTAGAAATCTCTTTCTGACAGGTTCATGTATATTTTTCAGAAAACATGCTGAGTTTTATTTATTAATATTTATTTATTGTTAGAAGTCATATTTCTGTGACCCTATTTCATGTTCCATTCAAGTAGATATCAAACATGCTGAAATATAATTAGTTGTACACATTTTACCTGTCTCTCATTTTTTCTTGACTAAACCTAAGTACAAATTGGCACAGATTTTGGCACAACTCGCTTCCCCCTATGGGAAATTAATAAAACATTGTTAATCAGTGCTTTAACATCAGGTTCATAAGCTGAATACAAATATTATTGGAGTATATTTTACAAGAAAATAGTATTAGTCTTTCTGCCTCAAAATTTTAAAAAGTTTAATTCAGTGAATCACTTGCCATTTCTTTGTAATTAATTATGAAATTTACCAGCAATTTCTGAATGAAAATTGTTTCTACACCATTTTTTAAATGTAATTTGTAATGAGTAATAAATGAGCGTAACCAGTCATTTATTATGTCCTGTTGTGTAAGACACAGTCGCACGCTACAATAATCTCCATAAGATCTTAGTTCATTGTGACACAGCTTCAATTCTGTGTCTATTAATGCATGCCCAGTTTAAATTTAGATTGAACACGATTCCAACTGTAATTTACAATTTCAGGCCTTTATCTGCATTATGGCCCATTACGTTACATTATCATTAAGGCTAATATATGGTGTTATTCTCAAACGGTGTGTAGTTTTGTGTTGCGGCGCGATACACTTCAAGCACTCAGAGTGGTAACTGCACCAATTCCAAGACCCACAAAGCATTTCATCAAATGAATTATCCGAAATCAAAATGTGTTTTGGTACTACTTTGAAGTTTCTTCTTTTTCCGCTTTTACTGGCTAGCTGAGTTCTTTCTTTCAGAGCAGTGTCCTTGGGCAGCCTTTCATGTACTGAGAAAATAGCATGCTCCATTTATCTTGAATTGTCTTCATGTGTTGGCTGAGGTCTAGGCCTCCGCTCTTAAAGACCTCTGCTCTAAGTCTGCGGCTTTGCGTCTGAGTCAATGTTATGAAGACATTTTCATCAACTTCTGTCGTCGAGAACTGATATAATTCAGACTTTTGAGTAAATATCACTGATATGAGCACATTAATGGCATGATACAATACCCACAGTTATGTTGTGAACTACTTTTAGAAAATCAGTGTTTGATTGCTTCTGGCATGTATACCTGTGTGATGTTTATTGCATTTGGATGTTTTTCGAGTGATGTTTTCTGCATTTTTGAGGTGAGGTCAGAAACTCAATATCCATTACATGTGCTGGTTTTATCCTAACACCCATGTGATCAGATATAATTGCTTCAAACTACTATTATAAAGTTCAGTAAGGGAAAAAAAGACACTTCAGTATTGTGTTATATCAAGTCCATGCCACCTTCCTTCTGTGGTGCTTTCTTTCAGTCTTAAAGTCTCTGTTGTTTCAGTGAGACTAATTTGCTGTCAGACATGCGGTGCTTTTGCAATAGCTGGCAGACTCCAGAAATTAATTTATCCAAATAACCAAGCCCTCCTGGGCCATTGAGAAGGGGACACAGAAATGGCCTAAGAAGGCAAAGCCCCCTTTTGAAGTCTGGAATGTTTTGACTGACTTAAAACAGGCAACTGGAATGAACAGATCATCTTCACTGACCCATGGGATTTTTAACCATTTTCATACACTACGGACAAAACAAAGAACGAATGCCTTTACTGATATGTGTGCAGTTGGCAATCAAACGGCAATGAGAGCAATATGAAATTGATTTGGAGCGAAGAGTTGGGATATTTTGTGGGTTTCGTCAACAGAAAGTGTTTTGTGCATGGATATATAATGATCTTGGTAGAATTTCTTTGGAAATCTTGCATTTGCCACATTACTGAAAATATTCATGCACATGAATAATTGAAAAGCAATTACTGGGTATTCGGTAATGGCTTTGAACAACATGGGTTAAATTGGGCCGAAATGATCAAGAATGATATCCTGATTTGGAAGTTTTTTATTTATTTAAAGTACTAATTGATTACTTTTCTACATATAGCAATGCATTGAGTTAATTTACCATATTTACCACATGAATAAATAAATAAATAAATCTGTTTTTTAACTACATGAAATATTCTGAAATGTTTCTAACTGGTTTATGTATATTTTTCAGAAATATTTTATTGTTAAGGCCTTAAATTGGAGCAGAAAGTGTTAAATTCATAAAGTTATGCCATTAAATAAAAATTGAATACTTTTCTCAGTGTTTTTGTCTTGTTTTTCAGTACAAACCATAACATGCATTTACTTGAGATGCAAAATGAAAACATAAAGCCTTATTTTCTACTAAATTAAGCAAGTGTACACTGTAAAAAATGACTGTGATTTTAACGGTAAAAAACTGTGAAATGGTTAACGGTAAGTTCCTGTAAAATTTACAGGGAAAAACCATAAACTGATGTTCCCAGAATTCCCTGCGTTGCATTTCAAATGTTGTTTGAATTTGATGTTTTTTCTTTGAAAAACTGTTTCTTCTTAGTTTTTTCTTATCAGTTCTGTTTATTAGGGTTGTATGTTACATCTAATGTTGTTAAATTAATGTTTATTGCATATTTCAGTTGAATGAGTCTCACCATGATGGTGTTTAGTGCTTGTGTGAATGACGCTGTGCACCTTCTATATGTGTTGTTATTTAAAGGCTGATTGTGATGGGCTTTGGTTCATCATGTGACTTTCTCATCACCACCTGCATTTGGTGGTTATCAGTGTATTTCAAAGGTACAAAACAGATTTCAGTACTTCAATAGGTTGGTATATTAACATTATATCAGTTAATACAATTACGGTATTTAACTGTAAATTTAAGTTAAAACCTAAAATGTTGTTACTGTATTTTTTACGGTACAATTCCGGCAACCACAGCTGCCAGTTTTTTACCGTAAATTTTACAGAATTTTTTTTACAGTGTATGCTTAAAACAAGAACAGATATCTTTCATATCTTTTGTATTTCACTTTGTTTTTTTCTGAACTCATTATTTCTGAGCATATATTAATTGTTTCATTATAAACACTTAATTTTGATCAGTTTATCAGAAAACAAGCTTTTTGTCATTTTGCTTCTCAAGTAAACAAATCTTTGTTTAAGAGTGTTTTCCAGTACAACAGGACAAAAACACTGTGGAATCACATCACTTTTTGCAGGTACACTAAAAGTTATAGTTTTTTTTTTATATTCTAGTGAGCTTTTTTGTATAATGAATTAAAATGTAATGAAGATCTGCTGGAATTTGTATTTTTAGACTTTGAAATTAACTCATTGTGTGCTCCATAGACATTTACATTTTGAGAATATATTGACATATTGTGTTCCCTTCAGTTTATTCCTTAAATTTTTATTACTTGGTCTTAAAAAGGACTTTAAAGGTCTAAAATTGACCTTTGTGAAACCTGCAGAAACCCTTTTTGATTAAATAACCTATTATTAGTCTTAAAAATAGTAGTTCACTTTTATTCTAATTTACCTGCTTGGTTATATTCACGAACTCCGTATTCATAATCTTTTGTTGTTTTGGTAAGAAAGTATCTGCCAAGAACATAAACGGAAAATTGAATGTAGTAAAAAGAATAAATTTCTCATTGAAATAAATTGTTCGCTTAACTTTATGTTTGGATGTATTTACGCACATCACTCAATGTTAATCACGTTCAGCAACGTAAAGGCATATTTTCTAAATGTATTCATTTATTATTTTATGTAACAAAATTAGTTGGCAGCAAAGAAATAACAATGAATGTCATGTTAATAAATCATCCCTATTAAAACTTGCGTACATGACAATTATTGGCAAAGCGGTTTAAACAAGCCTGAAGGAAAAAACAGCGAAAAACAGGCCGCCTTGAGTTAGGGGCACTTAAGTTTCCACCTTAATAAATAATTCACTACTCCACTGTCATGAGTTTCAGTGGGTTGAAATCCCTAATGACAGCTTTTTATAACCTATGACTCAGCTGGCCATTATGCTCCTGACATCTCAACACAGACCACATCCCTTCAGCCAGATCGCTGTTCTCTGTCTCTCTCTTCCACAGCTCCTGATTCTTGAGTGCATCGATGAATTAGCTAAGCGCTCTACTCTCTTTATGAACTGAGTGTTGCAAACACTTTTGGCCATTAATGCAGTGAATGATTAAGATGGATGTTTACAGGTTATGAACGCTCTGGCTGAGGTTTCAGCTTTATTTCTGCTCTGAAACCTGGGGTTTTTATAAACTGATTATACAGTATTAAGTCACTTGTTTTAATCTACAACCGAAAACCAAATGCTCTGTCTTTATTAAGCAAATGAACTCCCTGAAATTAACACAGTTACTCATCACGACGAAATTGTCATCTGCAGCTAGCTCATTCTTTTTCTGCGGTACCTTTTGAACTTTAGCTTTTTTAAAAAGTTTTTTTTTTTTTACCAAATTGTGTCGATCACATAAATCATGAAATCCATTGCTAATACGTTCTCGTATTTGTGCTAAGGTTTTCTATATAGCAGTCTGATCCTCGTGCATTACTGTTATCCAGTATTGATGTTTGCCTATTTATTGATTTACGTTGCTCCTCATTTATTAGTGTCATCCATTGTTGATGATTGACATGTTTCTATGACTGTCAATCTGAAAAAAGAGAAAAGGTGCAAAAAAGCATCTGTCTTTTGTTTGTTAAAGGAATATTACAAAAGACCAACAGGATGGAAGCAGTGTTAATTTTGGCAGGCATTTTTGATTTAGTCTTAGTTTTTATCTTGAGACGAAAATGCTTAATAGTCTTAGTCACATTTTAGTCATTTGAGTCTTTCATAGTTTTAGTCGACGAAAAGTCATTGCATTTTCGTCAACTTTTAGTCATTACTTTTAGTCAAACTGCAGTTACCAACATTTATTTTGGTAGCTATTTTATATGTAGTATTCAAACAAAAATAGTCATCAATTCTTCTCTCTTTAGACCAAATCAATTAAGCTTATGAGAAATTTGAATCAAGGATTGAATTTGGAAAAACTGGAATAAATTTTCATTTTTTGGTAGAGATACAAATTAAACTCATTTTTCAGATACAGTAGGTTTACTTAACAAGTATACATTTATTTAACATCTTTTGTTCGTTAACATTGATGACACAGATAATTAGGAATGCTGTCCATTTAAGACGGAAGGTATGCATGTAATACTGACACTCAGTTTTCACCCACCTGTTTACGCTCACTTAAGCCATAACCGACTGTATTTACGTGAGATACTCTGACTCTACACGATAGACGTGTGGACTGCTGTGTGTGTATTTGAGCGCTGAGCACTGAGAACTGATCGCGCACTGTATGAGAACTGAAGAAGTGGAGCGTGCATGTGCAAGAGAGAGCACTTATCAGCGCGATTCCGCCTATCCCGCCTTCACTAACTTTAAGTTAATTGACAACGAATTGTGACTCCCGGGAAAAACGGGACGTTTGGTCACCCAGGCCCTAACCCTTCGGGGGCTGAGGCCATTGTTTCAGATGGCTAGTTCGCGTTTTGGTAGCCTATCCGTCCACTGCGGCTGCCATACTGAGACTAGATATGCAAACGCCCCTTATCCAATGACAGAGACGCACATTTTGGAAGCCAAGACAGTTAACTTAGCCTACAGGATGTATTTTGAATGTCCGGTAGTCCTCAAATAACATTTTAGTCCCGTCTCGTCTTGTTAACGAAGACGCGGTATAAATTTCGTCATAGTTTTTATCATCAGATATTAGTTTTAGCTCGTCAACGTCTCGTCTTAGTCACAGAAAAAATGTTCGTTGACGAATATTTTTCGTCGTCGTCTTCGTTGACGAAATTAACACTGGATGGAAGGTGATTTTTTGTGACAGCAAAAAAATAGACATTTATTATCAATAAATAAATGAATATTTCTTAATATACTTACTTACTTATGTATTACTTGTCATCCAGTGTTGATTTATGAAATGTTTTTATGATTGACATTCTATCCAGTTTCAAAAAAGGGAGAAAAAGTGAGAGAAAAAAACATTACAAAAGACTGATGGAATGGAAACTGATTTTTGTGATGCCAATCAATCAATCAATCAATCAATCAATCAATCAATCAATCAATCAATCAATCAAAAAATATATTCAATTAATCAAACCTGGAAATGTCTTAATTCATTTATATATTTGCGTTGTTTTTTATGTATTACTGTCATTCATTGTTTCACTTTTTTTATGATTGTTATTTTATCCAGTTTCAAACAAGAGAGAAAAGGAAAAATTAAGTGATATTACAAAAGATTGATGGAATGGATATACGTTTATTAATCAAATCCAGAATATTTCTTAATAAATTGTCAGTATTTTCTTGTCAGAACTTGGACATAGAAAAATGTCAATATTCGAAAAAAAAAACAATAAAATGATCTTTCTCACTTAATTGTGATATTTTGCTAAGAGATAATTAACTAAACAAATTTCCATTTTTAAAAACTGTAAATGTAATATTTTATCTACTATATTAAGGCTTTATATGATGGAGACAAGAAAATAACTTTGTTTTACCTAAAGGTTTGTAAAGACTTCCACCCCCTACCGAAGTCAATGAAAGCTAAGGCTAAATTACATCCTTTAACAAGTAAGCGTCAATCTTTTCTCTGCTCTCTATTTTGCCATAAAGTTGTTTTACTCCCCCAGTGTCTAATTTCTATTTGATAAATCTCAGAATAAATAATGAATTAGCTTAAATAAAGTGCAGTTTGCAGTGCGGTAACCTGATGTT
This sequence comes from Tor tambroides, assembly GCA_021397915.2. Classification (NCBI taxonomy): domain Eukaryota; kingdom Metazoa; phylum Chordata; class Actinopteri; order Cypriniformes; family Cyprinidae; genus Tor; species Tor tambroides. The sequence continues at coordinate 12,380 of JAFVLL020008343.1, forward strand.
GGTGTATCGCTGAAAGTTTTTCGCCCCTTCTAAACGTACAGCAGTAATTGACTATAAAAAGAACAAATAACTTGCAGCTTTATTGAGTCATTCCCACGAGTTAACCCTAGGATATAAATCTTGTGGTGGTGATTAAGCTTTTGACAATAGAGTTAGCACAGTGTAGCAGACAAGGGCAAGTAGGCCTGCAGAGTAATTTACTGTACGCTTTGCAGGTGTGGCCTCCTACTGAGCAGGAGACCACCGCAAGAACTTACGAAATCATTCGCTAGCACAACACTTGTAGGAGACGTCTATGGTTAAAGCAATCACAGCTACCGTGCCTTGCTTCTGGCCACTACTGATTTTATCCAGTTCATAATTATCTTGAACTATGTAAAAAGAGAGATTGATGGCTATTTTTTCAGCATTTTATTGTTGACCTTTTTACGTCACGGCAGACCCCTTTCCCTCGCCGCTAACTATTAATTATGAAATACTGTAGGTCTCGCCTATTTCGTTTTACAGCCTCTTCCTGTTAAACTTGGTGTGAAGGGCTGCTGTTTTTAAATAGCTGTGTAAAGTCAATGTGGATATAGTGCCCCCAGCCTCCAATCTCATGCCCATTAAGTCATGTGGGGGATTTTAAAAAAGCAATATGCTCATGCAGTCCTGCTGTTTACTTGCACTTCTTTTCATGTCAAAAATTGGTTTCAGCAGTTGTTGGCGAGTGTCTTAGCTTTGCTTTAATTTTTTTTTCATAATTGCCATGTTGATTTTTTGAAATTTTTGGTTTAGTTGTCTCTCTAATAGAACTTGTTATTGCAGGGTTATCATTAACTTAAGCTAAAATGATTAAAAACAGATATTTTTTCATTTAAATGAAATGAAACTTAAAAATGATAAATGTCTTGACAAGCAACTGAAATAAGTTAAAGAACTAAAGTTAATAATTGGAAATAAACTGAAACTAAAACTGAAAAATGAAAACCTACCTAATTAAACCTACATAGTATTAAAAAAGAAAATTAAAATTTTAAAAACAACAACAAAAAAATAAAACAATTAAGTTGTATAACAAAAATGAGAAATGTTGTCTTGGCATCTAACTGAAATGCGTTTGAAATTGAATGAGTATTAAATGAGTATTACTCTGAGTATTAACATTACTAATTGGAACTAAAATTGAAAAATGAAAATAAATTAAACCTACATAGTATTTAAAAAAAGAAAAACATAACAGAATTTAAAAAAAAATAAACTAAAATTAAAATATGTAAAAAATCAAATTTTATAACAAAAATGAGAAATGTTACCTTGGCGACTAACTGAAATGAGTTGACATAATAAAATTACTAATTGGAAATAAAACCAAAAACTAAACTAAAACTGAAATAAAAATAAATGAAACCTCTATAGTATTATTTTAAAAAGAAGACAAAAAAGACAAAAGCACATAAAATTACTTAAAATTAAAATAATAATTAAAAAGAATAATAATTAAATTAAATTGAATAATAAAAATGAGAAATGTTTCTTTGGGAACTAATCAGCTGAAGCGCTAAAATTACTAATTAGAAATACTAATTAGAAATAAAACTAAACTGAACTACAGAACTAAACTAAACTGAACTCAAAATAAATTAAACCTATATAGTAATATTTTAAAGAGAAAAAAAATAATAAAATAACAAAAGCAAATAGCAAAACGACTAAAAAAATTAAACAATTATAATTAAATAATCAAAAATAATAATACAAAACTGAAAATATAAAAATAAAAGCTAATTCATAAAAACTAATAGTTAAAATAATACTAGTAATAATAGATAATACTAAAATAACTCTGAACTGTTAAAAAAGATTTTCCAAGTTGCAAATAAAGATTATTGGAGTATGCTTTGCAATAAAATACCATGCCAGTTTTTCTACTTCAAAATTTCACACTTACTGTAAGTCATTGTGTTACTTGCTATTTCTTGTAATAGTTTGTGAAATTTTCTAGCAATTTTGAGTGAAAATTGTTTCTATGCCAAGTTTGTTTTTTTTCAGTGTGTTTTTATGGCGGACAATTTGTGGACACAGATTTTAGCTATCTGCAGAGTTCCAAAGAGTTTCCATTACAATTAACGACGAAAATATGAGAAAAGTCTGCAGATTCTGTGTGGGCCTGCTGATGAGAGTGTCAGGAAGCACACTACCCCCTCTGCTGGCCCCCGGGGCCTTAGTGAAGTAGTCAGCTCATACAGATGAATATATTGCTGGAGGTAGAGCAGGGATTGTTTCCCTGTATGTCACAGGCTTATCGGCTGCTTGTTTAGGTCACATCATTTGCTATCCTGCTGAGACCTCTGGAATAACTTACGCAGCCCTGATCCCTACTGTCAGCACCTCTCTCAAAGTGTGAAGTGATTTCACCAAGGACTCTCTCTGCTGGAAACGACTGTGTTTCTCTTTACATTTAGTCTTTAAAACAGGAGCTTGCCCAAAATAATAAATGTCATTTCCATCTAGCGAGTCACAGAGAAAGTTTTCGGCAGAATATGGACAAACAAAATGTGGGTACATTGAAATCAGCACCTGGAAGAGAGTGAATTAGTGCATCTTACGTTACTGTAACCATTTGAAGCTGTAAAGCTGTGGATTTGAAGCCTTGCACCAGTTTGATTTCAACTTTCATTTTATAAAATCATGTTTGAGCAGCTAGTGTTGTTCTTATAGGAGTATTTTGATTCATGTGAAACGTGCATACAGACATCATCCAGTTTTAGTGTTGTGCATTTTCCAAAATAATATTTGAACTTGGCTTGTATTCCCATAACCATCAAAAATTACACTCTAATTTATTCTGTATATGATATTAATGTGGTTATTTTAGAGGTAGTTTAGAATTAGAGATCTATGATTAACATAAGATAGAAGTAGAACAATCTGACCAAATTCTGACTTAAACCAATGTCTTAGACTTCATTTTTATGGGTTGTGAAAAAGTTCACTTAAAAAAGGCAGTGGCTATTTGCACTAAGTGCAAATAGCATATTTTCTTAGCTATAGATGCTATTCACACTAAGTGCAAATAACATATTTTATTAGCTATAGATGCTATTCACACTAAGTGCAAATAGAAATGGATTCTACTTACACTAAGTGAAAATAGCTTATTTTCTTAGCGATACGCTATTTTCACTAATTGCAAATGACAATAGATTCTATTTACACTGTGTAAAAACAGAAGTATTTTCTTTGCAGTAAGTGTAAATAGTGGATGTTGTTTAAAAAATGGCAGATATGTGTACCTCAGTACTGTAGTACATTATAACCCCTTTCACACTGCACGTTGGTCCCGTAAAATTGCCGTAAAATTGCCGGAGTGCCTTCTGTGTGAACGCAAACACGTCCTGGGATTAATTCTGGGATCGATCCCGGGTTGGGACCTAGTAACATTGCCGGGTTCAGTCCCAGAACGAGCGCTGTGTGAACAAAAGCCGGATCAATGCCGTAAAGGGTGTGTTGTAGTGATTACGCACTTTACTGTGCGACTGTTTTACCGATTGTTTTGAAGGCAGATCAACGTTCATATGACGAAAAACGTGTAAACTGGAATGAAGCAGCGATCAGGGAGCTCCTAACTATCCGCGCTGAAGCTGAAATCGTTCGCCAGTTTAGTGGAATGTTGCGCGGCACATTATACACGTCACATGAAATGTCACGTGTCTTTACGGGTTGTGTGTGAACGCACGCACAGATTCCGGAAAGTCACTGGCAGTGTGAATGAACCAAAATCAGACCATCCCGGGACAAATCATGGGACACATTTTCCGTGTATTTTCCGGAATGGCTGTGTGAAAGAGGCTCATGAAACATTATGCAGTAATAACGTATTAAGTCTAAATCATCATATTTATTACAATTATTAAATGGATTGCGCTTTGTGTTGTAATAATAAAGCCCTCCCTACACCTATCCCTACCCCTACTCAATAAACACTTTGTTTCTACTTTTCAAATATTTACTTAATTTTTTATTGAAAATAAATGTCTTTCCGATCTGATATGTGATGGGAAAAGAGAGAAGAGCAAGTTCGGCAAATGGTGGATTTGAACTCGAGTCGACTGCTTCAAAATTTAGCGCCACGCACCTTACGCCCTACACCACTGTTTCTGTTGTTGAACATGCATCTTTTGTTGTTGATCCCAACCAGACATTGGTGGGCGGAGCTAGTGGAAATTAGTGATGGGAGAAACTAACCTTTTCGAAGATTCAAATCAATTGAACCAACTGCTTTGCAAAATGATTCACTGCTTTGAAGCGGTCAAAACACGACACGGTGGTGATGCCTGCTGGTCTAAATTGTTTAAAAGCAACAAAAACATGCATTAAAACCGTTTTTACAAACCCATTGCACATTTTTTCTTGAAAGTTTAATACATTAAATGCATTAAAATAATAAAATACCATTAAATATGAAGTGTCTGTATGATATGTTTTTTTTTAAATTATTGTTATTAATTTGCCAGGCTTGTTTTGTTTGTTTTATGGAGAGCTTGTCTAAACAGGCCAGTAAGAGACTATTAACTGCTACTCATCCTTTTAATTTTTTTATTTTTTTAATCTATGAATTGATAAAACTGATCCGAGATCAGGTAAAATCCATAGATGCTAGTTCAGTGGTTCACTGGGGATCTCAATGAACTTGTGTGATTCATGAGTTCACAGAGATCGCCCCCAATGGCAAATCATTGAAATTTTGAAATGTTTAGAAACAGTTAAGACGTAACAAAGCCTCGTTTACTGAAATCACGTGACTATGGCATTATGATACGTACTCCGAGTAGTGTTGTTTTTGGCGGCCTGTTTTAATTTTAGTTTTAGTCTAGTCTTTGTGTGAAGCTGTCATTTTAGTTTTTATTAGTTTTAGTCACGCTCATACTCTTTTTAGTCTAGTCACGTTTCAGTCAACTAAAAGTCTGAGTATTTTAGTCTTATTTTAGTCAGAATTATCCATGACTATTTTCGTCTAGTTTTAGTCGACGAAAACTGATGACATTTAGTCTAGTTTTAGTCAATG